>BLSH010031610.1:601878-614943 GCA_018402905.1 Glandirana rugosa | reverse complement strand
AATAATAGCATTTCTGGTGTCGTCAGACAGCTCCTTTGTCTTTACCATTGTCACACATGAAGAGGGAATAACAGGTGGCTTTTTATAAAACCAAAATGTTCATTTATTGGCTAATTTGGGTCACATGGGTGGAGGCAATTCATCACAGGTGATCCTCATTTGAGATCTGCAACAGGTGAGCCAAATTGGGTTTCCATACTGATTTGCAGCAAAGGGTGCCAATACCACTGACAAGGCAAGCATTATGGTTTTCTCTGTTTTCCTCATAATGTTTATCTTTTTAAATGTTATTTATCATTTACAGTTTTTTGTCAAACACAAGCTATCTGTAGTAATATGTTGGTTAATTTGATACATTTCCTTCAGTAGATATTCCACAATATGTACATAAACTTCATGGGTGCCAATAATGGTGAGCAGGACTGTACATACATACATACACACACAATATATATATACATGTGTATAAGTCGACCCGTGTATAAGCCGACCCCCCTACTTTTGCCCAAAAAATATGGGAAAACTTATTGACCCGCGTATAAGCCTAGGGTGTGAAATGCAGCACGGTGATTTTAGCCAGAACACAGGGATTTTAGCCAGAACACAGGGATATTAATGCATATTAATGCCAGAACACAGGGATATTAATGCCAGGACACAGGAATATTAATGCATATTAATGGCAGGACACAGGGATTTTAGCCAGAACACGGTGATTTTAGCCAGAACACAGGGATTTTAGCCAGAACACAGGGATATTAATGCATATTAATGCCAGAACACAGGGATATTAATGGCAGGACACAGGGATATTAATGCCAGGACACAGGGATTTTAGCCAGAACACAGGGATTTTAGCCAGGACACAGGGATATTAATGCCAGGACACAGGGATATTAATGCATATTAATGCCAGGACACAGGGATATTAATGCCAGGACACAGGGATTTTAGCCAGGACACAGAGACTGTAGCCAGAACACATAAGGGATGAAAAGGTAGTTTCATATTAAACAGAGCTGTGCTGCTTCTAAGAGCCGTTCTGTGCTTGTAAGTGTGACTAATCACATTGGAATGTAGAGAATGCTGAGAGAGCTGCAGCTCTTCACTGAGATCAGGAGGTGGGCGGACTGAACAGCTAACATCAGCTTGTCCCGCCCACCTCCCGACATCAAGCTGAAAATCTGACACCTCTCTCAGCATTCTCTACATTCCAATGTGTTTAATCACACTTACAAAGTACAGAACGTCTCTTAGAAGCAGCACGGCTCTGTTTAATGTGAAACTACTTATCACCCACAGACACTGACTCGGGGTATAAGTCGAGGGGGGTCTTTTTCAGCACAAAAAAATGTGCTGAAAAACTCGACTTATACCCGAGTATATACGGTGTATATATATATATATATATACACACACAAAATATATATATATACACATACACACACACACAGTATACACACACACACACATACATACACACAGTAAATAGTATATAAATATGAAAATTTGGAACCGCAAGATGACTTGCAGCAAATGTTCCAATAAAAACTGACTGAGCGGTCTTCAGACTTCAGAAAAACAGGCTATTGTCATAGGAGAGACATCAGGTAGAGCCACAATACAACGCACACAGTCACATTCTTGGACCAGGAGACGTGTCAGGTGAGAAGAGATCGGGGCAGGTCAGGTGTTTAATGAGCACCGATTTATCACAGTGCAGAAAATGTCACCAATGATAAATTGATACAATTTGCTGCATTTTCCATCAATTGAATTTACATAATTTTTTTGCCTTGTGTCACAATCCGCCCGTGGGACTGGGTTAGGATGGTCATGTTACTTCAGCGTATGTAACACTGCGTGTGGCGGCTGAGGAACACCCTCCCCGAACTCAACCTGACCTCCAGGATGGCATCGTATTTCCGCAAAAAATGTTTTTCTTTATAGCTTAAAGGGTAACTCCCCTGAGACCTGATATGTCAGAGTATGGTGGATGTTGGGGTATGGGGAATGCTGCAGAGTGAAACCTCCTGACAAAAATGAGAAAAAGCAGATCTCGCTAGATTATTCTCACCCTGGTAAAAATATGAGGAATGTGAGAGGGGGATCTCTCAGGTACAGCTTCCAAATATGAAAGCCTGGCATATTAGCATTTCCATAGATAGAAAACGATAATATAATCATTTCAGCCTTGTCATAGGTGTGTAGTGTAAGGACATAGGGAATGCTTCCTTTCAATTCATGGTTGCAGTATGCATTTCCAATGCATTGCATGCACTTCCTTGTCCACATAACTAACAAATGATGCAGATTTGGAGGTCCATATGTGTATTGTGGAGTCACTAAGATCTCGTGGCTGTAGGGCGAGGAAGAGAAGGGCATAAATGAGCACAGGGTGCCAGGGGCAAGAGATGGCAGGCAGTTACAGCCAGACTGTCCAGCATAACATACGCTGTATGCGCACAGCTAACCATCCTCAAGGAGAACAACCGATTGTGCAGGTGAGGTGCACCCAATCACTAATATTCCCCCTCTGTACTCAGCTGTTCCTGTGGCATCCCTCCTATTCTATAAATATGAATGTTCGGCTGAGACAGACATGTTTTTGGAGTAGAGGTGACTAGTTGTAGGCAGGATTTTAGCCAACTGGCATGCTGTCTCTTTAGACATCTTTAGACCAAAGCTTGCAACACTCGCACCACCCTCAACATCCATACATCTTAGAGCACTGTGGAATAGAGATATTGCATTGGCCCAATTTGTAACCACCAGGCAGGCAAGGAACAAATAATAGAATCTGAAGAGACAACCTACCTCTTACACTGCCCATGTCAGAAGGAACAGACATTTTTCCAAAACAATTATGGAAAGTTCTAGAACTGGGATGATGTATCACCTCTGTAAACATCTAAGGCCAAATGTTTTAGCAAATGATAATCTACACTTTGGGACATATTTATCTATGATTCAGCAGGGAAATTTGCTTGGTGAAAAAATGTATATTTTCCAAGAGATTGATGAAAAGATTCATTGGGATGTGCATGGGATTTTCTGACAAGATTCATTCTGTGTATTATGTTGCATTTGCTGGGTGACCCTTGTTACATAGAATCTTGTCACAGTGCTGAAACTGTCCATGGTGCTGAAACTGAATTTAAAATATAGTTTCAACATCATATACAGCGGTCCCCAAACCTTTTTTGGTACCAGGAACCGGTTTTGAAGTAGCTGGGATATTCACATTATTCCACAACCCCCTTTCACACCACAACCCCCTGTTACAGCACAGTCACCCCTTTATATCAGTGTCCACAGTCCCCCTTTACATCACAGTTCCCCTTTAAAGCAGTCCTACAGTGTCCTCATTTCCCCTTCACACCACAACCCCCTGTTACAGCACAGTCACCCCTTTATATCAGTGTCCACAGTCCCCCTTTACATTACAGTTCCCCTTTAAAGCAGTCCTACAGTGTCACGTTATAGTGTTATATAATGTTTACATTATAGTGCCCCTTTACATAAATGTAACGAGGACTGCACTGTAAAAGGGCCTGTGATAAGAAGGGGACTATACTGTAAAGGGACACCGTGATATAAAGGGGACTGCACTGTAATGTAAAGGGGGGGGTCATGTGAAGGGGACAACACTGTAAAGGGGCACTTTGATATAAAGGGGATGGCAGCCCCCCCCAATCACAGTGCCCCTTTACATTATAGTGCCCCTAGCAGTCCCAGCCCACCCCTACTACAGTGCCCCTTGCAATCATGCCCCCCCCCCACACACACACACAGGCACACAGGCACACACTTTTCTCTGCCCCCTTTCACTTTCTGCCTCCTCTGCACAGTCCTACTTTTTGCAGAGCAGAGGCAGGATTGAGCCTGTGTATCCTCTCCCGCCTCTGCAGATCTGGGTGGAGGGTGGGAGCTGCCCAACTTATGTTAACAAGTGGTTGATTACCTGCTTGTTAATATGAAAGATCTCCAGCTCCTCCCACCCCTTGCCCTGCAGATAGGATGACATTGTCAGTAGGGCGGGAGAACTGGGAGAGGACACACATGGCAACACAGCAGGAGTAGATCGGCAACCGCACTCTGTGATAGTACTGTCCGGACCGTGGTCGCGGCTCACCTTCCAATGCGTGGCCCGGTCACCAGCAGGCCACGGACCAGTACCAGTCCACGGCATGGTGGTTGGAGACCCCTGATGTATAGTGAATGTTGGCAGAATATTTTTTTTTTTAGTTAAAATAAAACAAAAAAAACATGGAAATGGACATGGCTTGGTGGCTAGCACTTCTGTCTTACAGCAAAGGGGGCCACAGTTCAAATGCTCTCCAGGACACTATTTGCATGGTGGTTGCATGTTCTCCTGATGTGGGTCAAATGTTGTTTGATTAATTTTTCACTTGGTAAATGTTGTGCAAATCTCTTGAAAATGGGCGACAATCACTGAAATAAATAAATAATTAGAGGAAATGCAATCTTGGTTGAAAAATGGTGACATTTGCTGTGGAATCATGGATAAAATCGTATTGTTCTTGTCTGTGGCAACAATGGTTTCTTTCACGTCTATTGGAATTTTTTATTTTCGTGAAGAGTTTCACGCCACTAAGTGTGATCCGTCCTGTGTCATTCCTCCCTATACAAAGTTTCCCCCAGCCTTTAGGAAGTGTTCCAGTCACCATCGCTGAGCGCTCTGCATCTAGCAAACACCGTCTCCCGGGCTCTGGCTGTGAGAAGGACACACAGCCAGTTCTGCAGCATTACCCCAGCTGTGATCCCGGGAGACTCAGCCGACAAAGCGGAAAATGAGAAATTTGAGAAGAAGCCACAGCATGTAATGTACATAGAGAGAGAGGAGACAAATCCACTACAAAACTAATAGTGTTTCCACGACACCTGGGACCCTCCGCCTGCGTCTAATGAGGTCACAACACACTACACTCACATGATGCCTCGCCAGCCTTAATATTCCATAGAAGTACGTGGATAATAAAGTCTCCGCAATAGCGGCCTCTGTGCTCTGTGCCGCCGGCAAGAAAGATGAAAGGCAGATGATACATCAGGAATTAACCGCAGGGTGCATGACGCCTACTGAAATGACAGCTGCCACTCTGCACCAACATTCAGTCACCATCCTGACCGACCGCCACAAATGTCACCTTAACAGAGAATGACTTTCGTGTCCTCTCAGCTCCGACAACCTGACCTGCATTGTACATCTCATCAGGGGAAAATGAATCTTTCTGTTCAGGGTTCCCGTAATTCACTGGACAAAGTGGCTACATTCCTACACCAAGCTATCTTCCTTACATGAGGCTCAGCGACATGATGAGTGCCAAAAAGACAAGGCCAGAATTCAGAGAGCCTGGACCAGAGTATTATACTTCTTGTATGAGTCCCTGATCTGTATTCATCCTCTATAGGTGTTCCCTGCTGACATAAGAAACATAAAAAGATTAAAAAATAAAGGGTTATTCCTCGTAAGCTTGGGGGCTCCAGGAGATCCAAACCCAGTGTCAGTACTGAATGACACACTGCCTTGGTAGGAGGGGCCTCATACTGTGCTAATCAGTAATATTAATGGTATAGAAGTGGTTATAGCATATATATATATATATATATAATCTATTAATCTAGATAGTAGATCTAAACATAATTAATTTCTGAAATATCATAAAGTTTAAACTTTTTGAATTCTGCAGCTTCCAGTATAATAACCCCTGGTGATCCTGCAATGAAGGTTCAGGCACTTCCTGTTACGGGGTGACAACGTTCTGTTCCTGTCTCCCAACTCTCCTCCTGTTTTGTCACCTTGTTACAAAATCTTCAGATGGAGATCACAGTTGGTCATTTCAGCACAGGTTACAAAAGAACAGCCCACTGTTGTCACCATCAGGAAACCAGCTCTGAGAAATGTCATGCAGGAATTGCTGGAATAAAGGTAGGCAGGAAGTCATTGCAAAGAGGCCAGAAAAGATCAACAGTGCTGAGATTAAACAAAGCAAGAAATAAAAGTGAACTCAAGAATTTTATTTATGATACACATAGCATGAGTCCTATTTATACAAAGGGTCATATACAGTACTATGCAAAGGTTTTAGGCAGGTGTGAAAAAATGCTGTAGATGAACTATGCTTTCAGAAATGTAAGTGTTAAAAGTTTATTGTTATCAACTAACAATATCAAAAGTAAATGAACAGAAGAGAAATCCAAATCAAATCAATATTTAGGCACTTTTTGCCTTCAAATCTGCATCAATTCTAGGTAGACTTGCACAGTTTTCAAAGGAACTCAGCAGGTAGGTTGTTCCAAACATTTTTGAGAACTAAGCACAGATCTTCTGTGGATGTCGGCTCCCTCAAATCCTTCTGTTTCTTCATGTAATCCCAGGCAGACTCCATGATGGTGAGATCAGGGCTCTGTGGGGGCCAAACATCACTTCTAGGACTCCTTGTTCTTCTTTACACCAGAGGTAGTTCTTTATGACAATGGCTGTATGTTTGCTGTAGAATAAATTTGGGGCCAATCACATGACTCCCTGATGGTATGGCATGATGAATAAGTATCGGCCTATATTTATCAGCATTGAGGTCACCATTGATCCTGACCAAATCTCCAACTCTATTTCCAGAAATGCAGCCCCAAACTTGCAAGGAACCTCCACCATGCTTCACTGTTGCCTGCAGACACTCATTGTAGCGCTCTCCAGCCCTTCGGTGAACAAACTGCCTCCTCCTACAGCCAAATATTTCATATTTTGGCTCATCAGTGCAGAGCACCTGCTGCCATTTTTCTGCACCCCACTTCATATGTTTTGGTTAACAGATGAGTTGCCTAGCTTTGTCTCCACTACAGCTACTTTTTTACCGCAGTTCTTTCATGAAGACCACCTCTGGCTAGACTTCTCCAGACAGTAGATGGGTGTACCTGGGACCCACTGGTTGCTACAAGTTATTGGATGATGGCGCTGCTGGATATCTTCTGATGTTGAAGGTAAGCAAGCATGACGTGTCTTTCATCTGCTGCATTAAGTTTCCTTGGCCGACCACTTTGTCTATGGTCCTCAACATTGCCCGTTTCTTTGAGCTTCTTCAAAAGAGCTTAAACAGCACATTTTGAAACCCCAGTCTGCTTTGAAATCTTTGCCTGGGAGAGACCTTGCTGATGCAGTATAACTACTTTGTGTCTTGTTGCTGTGCTCAGTCTTGCCATGGTGTATGACTTGTGATATGAAACTGTCTTCCACAACCTCACCTTCATAGTAGACTTTGGCTGTTCCTCATCCAGTTTCAAGCCTCCTACAAAGCAGTTTCGGTTTCAGTTAATGACTGTGTTTCTCCCTACATATGAAATTGATGTTCATTGGCACCTGCTTGATATAATTGGTTAATCATACACCTAACTCTAATCCTACAAAATCCATGACTTTGTGCAAGTGTACAAAGTGTGCAAGTGTAAAGCCTCATACACGCAATACGATTTTCAGATGCCAAAGTGAAGAGCGTACTAACAGTACAAAAATTTTCGTACGACCGAACTCAACGTCAGAAGTGACGTAATGTTTTGAATACTTTTGCAATTTTTTCTGAGCATGCGTAGTCTCGGTCGTACAATTGTTTTCGTATGAAAATCGTACTAACGGAACGAAAATCGGATGTTGCGTTGTCGTACGACAAAAAATTACTAGTCTGCACATCCAGCTTTTGTCTGAGGAAAAATCAAAAGTGGCTGTCGAAAGGAGTGTACTAATGGTAAGAATTCCGGACGATAAGAGTTGATACAGGTTTGAAGGCAAAGGGTAGTCACACCAAATATTGATTCAATTTAGGTTTCTTTTCCGTTCGCTCACTCTACATTTTGCAACTGATAAAAATAAACAATTAAAATATATATTTTTGAAATAATTTTTATTTTACAGCATTTCTTCACATCTTTCTAAAACTTTTGCACAGTACTGTATATGAACTTTCAAACATTTACTGCAGGTCAAACAATTAGGCTCCACGTACACTGTACTCCAAAGGATGCCTAGGAGAAAAGGGATTGGAAAAAAGTGGCAAACGCTGCATTTTTTATGCGCATTCGTACATTTGACCTTAATGTGTTCATTTGACCAGAATATTAATTTATTCAGGCTTTTACAATTTATTAACTCGTAAACGCACATGAACACGCACATTTGCGTGTCTTTTTTTTTTCAGCCCAAACGCAAGTGATTTTTTTTTCTGCCTCTAAACACTTCTGCTTCTAAACGCCTGTAAACACTTGTGTGTGCATTGACGCAGACCAATGACCCATACACACGGTCCGATTGTTGGCCAACAATGGTCATCTAACCGGCGATAATCCGACCATTCGACAGCCGATTTCCAATTGTTGTCCAACAGAAGTTGCCTGACAAGTATTGAAAACTTTTGCTGGCCAACAAGGCGTTGACTGATTGTTGGCTCGTGTGTACAGAAGTTGGCCAACAAAAGTTGGAAGTGTAAAGACGCATGCTCGGAATCCAGGAAGTGCTCGGTCGTGTAACCTGTGTTCCTAATTCACAAATCACGTTCACCTGAACTTCCTCTTTATACGTTCGTAGCACATCACCACATTCGTCTTGATTGGACAATTACTAAACTACCGTCAGTACGCTAGACAAAACAGCCGATTTGGACAAAAGTTGGACGTGCGGTCATACGATAATCGGCGTGTGTGTACGAGGTGTAGAGGGGCATTTAGAGGTAGAAAAAAAAAAGACTGAACACCTGTAAAATGGGCATTTTTGAGATGCATTGTGCATGAGCCTTAACTTTCATTTAAAACACATTCAGTAGAAAGATTCACCTGCAGTGAATGCAACACTCACTGTGTTATACTATAAATGTACTCCACAGTGTTTGAAGAAATTAGTTAGGACTTGCATCTACTTTCATGGCATGCTGGACATGTCAGTCTTTCTCCCCGCATACAAAGTATGGCGGCTGTTTAGCGTGTCAGACAGTCAGACTGTCAGCTGGATGCTTTCGTGCCAACAGAACGACGGATAATTTAGAGAAAACTCAGCGCAGAAAGTCTTTTGTGTGTAACGCTGTTGCGATAGATCTGGAATGTGTAGAAGGACCTTTCAGCAGAATGAAAAGTGAACAGCAGGGGGATGACGCTGCTCTTATTTACTCCTGGCACTGGCCTGGATCTGGTTATGCAGGACGATGCACAGCACTAAGCGCACAGCGGGGCACTGAATGCAACACACAGATGCTTTCTACGCTCTACCTTTTAAACTGCTCACTGCTGGTGAGAACATTGGGGAGGGGGTGGGGGCACACTTTGACTGCTCCCCGCCAGCTGACAAGTGTAGCACAGCCGTCTGCCTGGTAATGAGGCTGGTGGAAGGACACCCAGGCCACATCTGACCCCAGGGTAACTGTAGAATATTAGCTCATTTATTAACCCTGCCTAGTTCTGTCCTGATTTCCGCAGCATGTCAATGGAAGGGGCACCGGCTACAAATCTTGACAGCATAAATCCACAGAATAACTTTATGGGAGCTGTGTAAACCAGTGCCAACCAGAACCATTATTGAGCACATTAGCCACTCCAGCCAAAATCCCACTTGCATAGTAATAAAGCCCTCCACAGCTCCTCTGATGGGAGCATGCTTCTTGATGTACTCTTTACACAGAGCCTTACCCAACCCTGGTATTATCTGTACACTACACACTATCCAATCTAGGTATGTTGCCAAATGGGTGTGCAGGACAGGTCTGTTCTCCCATGAGGAGCACAAAAAAGCTTCCCTGAGACCTGTTGAACAATTTCTGGCTGAGCTTCACCCTCACGGGCGATTGTAACACGAGGTCATCTAGAGCCCAGGGCGAACATGCCATACTGAATCCCCCCAGATGTATAAAAATTCCCCCCACAAATACACTGAGCACTAATCTGCGCACTTACCCCCCAAGCATAAATTTCCCCTCAAACCAGTACAAAGCTGCCCCCTGCTAAAACCCCCCCCCCAGCACAAATGTTTGCCCCCATCCCCCCCCCCCAAAAAAAATCACCCCTCCTAGCACAAATCCTCTACCCCTAAAACTTATGTCCTACTACACATCTTTCCCCCACTCCACTTCAAATCCCCCCAGCACAAATCCCCCCTCCTAGCACAAATCTTCTTCCCCCTCCCAACAAAAACCCCCTTAAATCACCACTCTTAGCCCCCCCCCCCCAATGTTCCCCTCCTAGAACAATACTTACTCATGCCACTCCCCAAATTCCCCATTACAACACAAATTCCCTCTCCCCCAATCTCCTGGTGGTGCCCCCCAACTCAAATGATACTACAGTGCCCAGGGCAGCCATCCCTCCTGCCTATCCCTTGTCCCAGCCCTGCTTACAGGGGGTAACAAACCTTACCTGACCCCTCACTGATTCCCAATAACCATCAAGGAACATATTGGAAAAGTACAGTACAGTATGAAGAGAGAGAACACTCACCTTGCACATTCTTGTCACCTGCATTTGATATTATTGTCACCTGCATTACCGCTCCGCACTTTCTTCTTGCCACCAAGCTTGCTCTGCATTTTCTTTGGAGCCATACTGGATGTACAGTACAATACAGTATGGATGTGCTAAAAAGCACACCAAAAAGCTTCTCAATACTGTACTGTAAGTGTCTTCACAGTACTGTACACTTTCGGTGTCTCCAGAGCAGGGAACAGCAGGCAAAATGGTCGCAAATCGTGTTCATGAACTGAAACTGAGTTTACGAATCAAAGCAAATTTTTGTGAACGCTTCTAGTTTGTGAACCGAGGTACCACTGTATTTCAGTCATTTAGAATTATTTTATTGGCACTCCTAAGACATGCAACCAAGAGCATTATTTTCCAAGGGTTCATCGGCTTCTAGTGTTAGCCTGAGAACCACCTTGTGGGCTGTTCTACAGGATTCAGGTCAATTCACTTTTTACGCAGACACACCAATTATAATAAATACTTGTATCACCCCTGACACTACTGCCTAGTACACACGGTGTGAAAATCAGACGAAAAATATCACTTTTGGAGCGATCATCCGATACTCTGATCGTTCGTACACAGCTTGCGAGAGCCGATGTGAAATTATTCGAAGAGACTAAAACAAAAAAATTCTCATATGATAACAGAACGAACGATTTACCTTTAATCAGTACAGCATTTGTCCATAATGAAAAAAAAATAGAGCTACCAAGATCACGCATGCTCGGAAACAAAACATATTACAATACATAACATTATTCCGGGAAGTTGAATTCTGTCGTACGAGAATTTTCGTTACTCTTGCAACCTATTTGTTTATGAGACTAGTATGCAAAAAAAGAAGGGCAATAATATGTCCGATATTTTCATTGTGTGTACCAGGCTGAAGACCCAGCCATGCTCACAGAGTACAGGGCCCTGTGCTTTACAGAAGCCTCCCAATACAGCTTCCAGTCAAATGAGCCCTGTAATGAGGACCTGTCACACTATTAAAGCCCCGTACACACGGTTCGACGATCGCATATAACAAGTCATACTCACGACCGTTGTATGCGAAATCAATCGTTCGTATGCGCGATTTGAACAGTCGAACATACGACAGTCGTACAAGGGAGTTGTATGAGCAGACTAGAAAACTTGGTCGTACCAACAAGCTCTCATACGACTGTTGTATCGTGTGTACAGAGCAGTTGGTCCAACAGAGTTGTATTGTGCAAAACACGCATGCTCCGAAGTCAGGAATGGCTGGATGCTAATTACATGCACCTGAACGTTCTTTCCCTGGCCGTACGATCGTGTAGTGCAGTCATTATGCTGCATACAACAGCCAACATACGATTCGACACGATCGTACGTGCGATCGTCGAACCGTGAGTACGAGGCATAACTCTCTATAGAGCTGAAAGAGGATTCTGGTGGAAGACGCACACCATCTTCTGGCAAAACAGGCAGAAATAACTGATCTGAAAACCTCTTCTGAAAATATTGTATAAGACACACTTTATGGTGGAGTAAATTTCCTGTGAGATTTTGGGAGTAAGAACAGGTAGAAAGCATTAATAACAGTGAAATCTTTGAGCAAGGCAAAGTTATAGGTTAGTGAAACTGTCATACACAATACTGAAATATAAAAAGTCCATATTTCTATGTCCACCATTGCTAAGAACTCTCCTTGTATCTGTGGCCAGGTCTTGATGTGCGGGAGGGGCGCTGCCAGATCGCAGTGGCGGCACTGCGCTTACACTAGACGGCTTGTGAGGACAGCAGACAATGAAACACAAAATATGGAAGAGAAAAGGAATCTGCTCAGGTAGAGAGGGGATCAGTGGAGGAATTGACGAGTACCCAGCGGAGAGGAGGAGAAGAATCCCCCCGGGAGGGGGGTTCTCATCTCTGCTGACAGAATCGCCCCGCAGTGCCAGCCGCTGGGATGCAGCTTCTGTAGTTCGGTGCACAGAGAATCAAATCATAAAATATTCTGTTTCTCCTGCACAGACAACAAGACAAATCCCCGTCTCCCATTTTCGCGGCGGCATTGGGCTTTGTGCCGTTTACATTTGTTGCCGTGGAGACGGCACAGCTTAGTTCCACTCCGAATATCGGGAAAAATTCTATCAGGCATTCTGAGTCATAACGAAGAAGAAGAGAAATAAACAACTTGAGATGATATAAAAGATGTGATGAAAAACCCTGAAAAATGGAGAGAAAAAACGAGCACAACTAAACACACACACAAAAAAAAAAACTTTTTAGTAAGTTTCATCTATAAACCGAATCATCAACACCACAATACAGCAGAGCAACACAGGACCCACATCTCTCCCATATCCACCTCATCACTGGTCTATTTCTAACTCTCCTCTCCTGAAATACTCTGCTCTGCTAGAGGACTCTGCTCCTCCCACTAACTCCCCTCTCCTGAAATACTCTGCACTGCTAGAGGACTCTGCTCCTCCCCCTAACTCTCCTCTCCTGAAATACTTTGCACTGCTAGAGGACTCTGCTCCTCCCTCTAATCAGGAGATCGTCACGTCTCATAAAGTCCTCTCC
>BLSH010031610.1:577303-597157 GCA_018402905.1 Glandirana rugosa | reverse complement strand
CTTCCGTCCCACCGGAGCTCTGAACCAGCACGACCGCCAGCAAGGAGGAGACCTGAAAGAAGCCGGAATCGGCTCCGATCGGGTCTCCTTCGTCAAATTCTGGAAGCAATGTCACAACATCACTTCCGGTTTACTCGGCGGCTAACGGCGCCGGTTTAAAAAAAGAATGACAGTATTCAAAATCACCGTTTTTGCTGATCTGAATACTGTGAAGTGCAAAGGAGGGATGGGGGGGTCTTTTAGACCCCCTATCGCTCTATAAAGAGTAACTGTCACCATGTATTACTATCACAAGGGATGTTTCCATTCCTTGTGATAGCAATAAAAATTATCAGATTTAAAAAAAAAAAAAGAATTATTTTTTTTTAAAGCGCCACCGTCCCCGCGAAGCAAAGAAAATGCATACGTAAGTTGCGCTTGCATATGAAAACAGTGTTCAAACCATACATGTGAGGTATCACCGCGATCGCCAGAGTGTGAGCAATAATTCCAGCAAAAGACCTCCTCTGCACCTCTAACCTGGTAACCGTTGAAAATATTTAAAGCGTCGCCTATGGTGATTTTTAAGTACCGGAGTTTGTCGCCATTCCGCAAGTGTGCGCAATTTTAAACCGTAACATGTATGGTATCTATTTACTCAGCATAACATCCTCTTTCACAATATACAACAAAACAATTGGGCTAACTTTACTGTTGTCTTAGTTTTAAACTCAAAATAGTGAAATGTTTCCAAAAAAAAATCACGCTTGAAAGACCGCTGCGCAAATACCGTGTGACAAAAAGTATTGCAACGATCGCCATTTTATTCTCTAAGGTGTTTGAAAAACATATATATAATGTTTGGGGGTTCTAAGTAATTTTCTAGCAAAATAAAACAGTTTTTAACATGTAAACAACAAATGTAAAAAAGGGCTCCGTGGGTAAGTGGATCAACGGATGGATGAAAGACAGACAAAAGGTCCACATGTGTGAAAAGGGCCTTAGTGGACAAATCCACCAAACAGCAACATGATCATTTTACCTGTACAATCACTGTACACGTGATACAATCTGCTTAGTAAGAATGAAAAACATTCCGGTTCATTTAATCAAATCACTTGATATGTCATGCAGTTTATCAGACTGGGTCTTAAGTGACCCCACACACTTACGTCAAGATCGCTGGACAATCTAACTTAATCTATTTAATTTATACAATCTGATTGAAGTATGTGTGGATGAGTGAACCCTGCAGGGACCATCTGATTGTCAGACCTCAGTGGCAATCAGATGAGCCTCAGCTGCCAATCATCAGTTTAGCACAACCAGGTCATGTGACCACAGTCTGATTTTTACCAACGACATTACAAACTACAAAAAGCTATCCCACATCTGTCCCAGCATGCTGGAAAATCTCTACATCTGCATTTTAGTGTTCAGATCATTCCTGGGAAAGGAAGGATAGAATATCTGACCGTCTGTGGTTAGCTGATGATTAAACAAATCCAAAAAAACGCCTGAAAAGACCCTAAAATGGATCTGTATTTATTATTATCCTTAGAAGGGAATGTCACCATAATACCTGGTTGGGCCAGCAGGGAATAAAAGGGTGGGCATGGTCTGGTGGAGCACATTCAAGAGCTTGGTAGCTGCTGTGTCTGAGCTCCATCTGCACAGATGAGGGCTCATTCACACTAGCTTTGGTCTTTGAAGAGCGATCCGTGAAAGGGTATAGAATTCCTGCCGCAGCATGTGTACCTCCCTGACCACTGCCTCTGAAGCTAAAGGAGGTATCAACCGCTGGGCCCCCAACTGCTAGTGTGAATGATCCCTACCAGTCTAGTTCCAATGTCATTGTTCACGACTGTAAACCTCAGCAGCATTTCCATCTGACACACGGACTGATTTTATTTCAGATCTGATCTGTCAGATGAGCAGAATTTCTTCTGTCTGAGATCTGCTTTGTATTGATGGATTCGGACTATCTGTACAGTTATCAGAAAATCAGGTCTGAAAGAAATCATGAGTCTGTGGTGATTTAAGTAGAGGGACAGTGGGCCCCCCCATGGCACACCAGGAGATGACATCCCAGATATGCGAAGAATAGAGTGCCGCAATAGATGATTTCCATCTGCTGGACCTGAATCTCCATCACTTCTACCCCAACACCCGACCTGACTGTCAGCGCCGCAGCCTAAACCAGACGGGTCCGCAGTGCCACCCAGTGGATGAACGCTGCAATCGCCTCCCCTTTGCTAACAAGAAGGATTCAAAGTCATGCCAAGAGCACCTGTTACATAAACATTACCTGTTACATAAACATTACAAAGACAGATATCTTGTGTTCAGGTCCATGAAAGCACAAAGCTAACACTGAGGACAAGAATCAATCACAAATAGCCAGATTGGATACAGATTGGGATGTAAACTTGGGACTGCACAATGAAGCTGCCTGCCTATCTCTTGGCACAATCTCCGGGTTACCCCTTGGCCTCCTGGTAATTAGGGTTTGATATTACACAGGTTAATCATAAGCAATGCTTGTAACAATCTGGTCTCTCAGGGATGACCTAGAGAGCGATGGATCGGTATCACATGCAGAGATTGTCCATAGTGACAGTCTCAGCACTGCCAACAGCTGACCCAATCTTCCATGAAAAGAGAATGGGAATTCGGAAGGACACACCACCTTGGCCTCTGCTTTCAGTGACATATCTGCCATCTACGCTTGGTCAGGGGACAGATGAGGTATGTTTATAAGATGAATATCTCAGTTATTGGATCTAACTACAACGCAGCTATTTCTCAACCCACAAAGCATGTCTAGTCCACCGTATCATGGAGATCTACAAATAATGTGACGGCAACTATTCCTGTTGTTGCCATCAGCAGAGGGACCCATCCCCGAGAAATGAAAGAGTCAATGAAAGGGTTACAGGTGACTTCGCAGGAACAGCCGCCAGCGTCCGCCCGACAAATGAGCTGCAATCCATTTCACAGCACTCACAGTGACTGGCAGCGAATAAGTGACACGGTTACTGTAATGATTAAATCTGGAGTGATCAATAATCGGAGCTGTCTGCAGACTGACAGGAGAGTGGCAATGGCAGCTAGCGTCAGGCGCAATGTGTCGGCGATAATGTATGATGCAGAGCCCCTGCAGATTACATTGTTTCTTCTTTAAATTCCTCATACTGGCTCTCCCTATAAAAATACAACCAACAAGTAGCTGTGATCAGATTCTGCCACCAGCGTTCACACCAAGAATGTCACATTCCCTGAAACGCTATTGAGAAACATATCCAGAAATGTCTTTGCTGATTAGTAACAAACCATCTCACTAGTATAGGATCCCAAAAAAGCTGATAACAGGGAATTGAGACATTTGTATTCAGTAAGTCGCATTCCAAGTCATTGTAACTCTTACTTCAAAGTGTCTGTACGGGTATATATATTGTAGCCATGTTCTCCCTTGGGAGTGCCTGGAAATTGTGGTTCACCTGATCACCCTGCCCTCAATCACCTTCATCCACACACTCAAAGTCACTGAACAGGCCAGAGTTTTGTTTTTTTGTTTTATTAGGGGTTAAACTCGGATAGGGTAGGGTAGATGAGATGCCCAAGAATTTTTAGAACTTAACTGGAACCTCTTTACCAGCATTTCTCAACGTTTTCAACACAGAGGAACCCTTGAAATAATTCCCCAGTCTCGGAGAACCCCTGCTAAAAACTAAAAATCTACAACTCATGATACATTAGAGTGATGGTCAATGGGAAGAATGCTCCTTACACTTGTGGTCATTGGGAAGAATTACCCCCTTACAGATAGCTAAAAAAAAAACAATTATGCCAGTGGGAATTTATCTGAGAGGTAGAAATTGACCATTGCTCAAGGAACCCCTAGCAACCCCTGGAGGAACCCTGGTTGAGAAACCCTGCTCTATACACTCCAAGGTATATACATCTCCATCTTCCTCCAGCACTGACACTTGCCACTCCTTCTTACTCCTGCACAGTCCTTAAGCCTACAGGGATATTTACTAGACCTGCACCTAGCTAGCACAAATTGAGACCAGCCGTAGTTTTAGCTCGGTCTCCGGACCACCCATAACAGGTAGGGAGTGCTAATCCCCTGTGTAGCAAATTGTTGTGCTACCTAGAAGTTGGATGGACTACTACTCCCAGCCCATCCTCTCCCAGGCCCCACCAGCTTTTCCAACGTCACCGACCTGTCTCACCCCACCACAGCAACATGTGGATTCCCCTCTGTATCTTGCATCCTTCCTAGATTGTCTCTCTCACTCCAATCTGCTCTAGGCTGCCTCAACAGTTCACCAGGGGTATGTTGCACACCGACTCTTGAAGTTTCTCCCTGAAGATCTCTCTCGGATAGTGTTCTCTCCTGTTGTCCTTTCTTCTCACCCCTGTGCCTGCCACCAGAATCTCGAACCTTCTGGCTGCACCCGAGCTCTCCAGGCCCAGGGTCACCCCCCCCAGACTGGGAGCTCCCCTGACCACGGCAACCTCCACACTACTCCATCTTCAGCTTCTCCACCCAAACTTTTCCTCCCTCCCAGGGCTGACGCAGGCTATTTGAGAATGCCTGCCCCCTGCCAATCCAGATTGTGGATTGGTCAGAACTTCCCAAAAAGCCCAAATAGCTCCACCTCTCGATTTACTCCCTCTTTCTAGCATTTTCTAGATTTTAAAGGGAGGAACTTTCCCAGAAGTGTCACTACCCACAGTCAACCAACCTCCCCGGGCTACTCCCCCGCCCAGAACAACAACAATCAGGCCTGACTAAATTTTGCCTCTCCTGACAAAATAAAAGACTTCTCTAAAGCTCCTACCTAAGTAGAGGGTGCTACAATATTATAAGTACTCATAAGCTTACTTTAGCGGTCCCGACACAGGTGATTAGCATCCCTGCCTAAAGACTGCTGAAATTAGCTCAGTTACCCCTGTACAGTGCCTACGGTAATCAGCATCTCTGCTTAACAACTGCTGAACTGAAATGCACTCAGCTCCCATTATACAGAGTATATGGTGATCAGCACAATTGTGTATAAACTTACTTTAGTGGTCGCCGGCACATGTGATTAGCATCCCTGCCTAAATGACTGTGAAAATGAGCTCATATCCTCCAATACAGAGTCTATGGTGACAAACACCCCTGCTTATTGACTGCTGAAATGAGCTCAGCTCCCACTGTGCAGTCTATGATCATCAGCATCCCTGCTTAACGACTGCTGAAATTAGCTCAACTTCCCCAATACAGTCTATGGTGATCAGCACCCTTTCTTAACTACTGATGAAAATGAACTCACCTCTCCCTGTATAGTCTATGGTGGTCAGCATTCTTGCTTAACAACTGCTGAAATGAGCTTGGCTCCCCTATACAGAGTCTATGGTGATATGCACCCCTTCCTAACGACTGTTGAAAATGAGCTCAGCTCTCCCTGTACAGAGTATATGGTAATCAGCACCTGCTTAACAATTGCTGATATCAGCTCAGCTCTCCCTATACAGAGTCTACATGGTGATCAGCATCTGAAATGGACTCAGCTCTCCCTGTACAGAGTCTATGGTGATCAGCATCTGAAATGGGCTCAGCTCTCCCTGTACAGAGTCTATGGTGATCAGCATCTGAAATGGGCTCAGCTCTCCCTGTACAGAGTCTATGGTGATCAGCATCTGAAATGAGCTCAGCTCTCCCTGTACAGAGTATATGGTAATCAGCATCTGCTTAACAATTGCTGATACCAGCTCAGCTCTCCCTATACAGAGTCTACATGGTGATCAGCATCTTAAATGGGCTCAGCTCTCCCTGTACAGAGTCTACATGGTGATCAGCATCTTAAATTGGCTCAGCTCTCCCTGTACAGAGTCTATGGTGATCAGTATCTGAAATGGGTTCAGCTCCTCATGTACAGAGTCAGTGGCCTTCACTCGGGTCATATGACTCAAAGTTGATAACCAAAAAAAAGAAACTGTAAAAAGACACTACCCAGATTTTAAAGTGGGTGTACAGCATGTTTATAGCTTTTATTGCAGTGTTTACTATAAGGTTGTGTTTTATACCTTCACATTTCACATACTGAAACTTTGTTATTGTATTAAGTGTAGAAAGGTCTGCCATTATTGAACATGCTAGTTCCCTGGCTGCCATGCTGACCCTCTGGCTTCCCTACTTTGAGTCAGTGAACCAGTGAATGATCCAAGCTGCACCCTTGTTCTGGGTCATTGACTCAAAGTACTGAACCCAGAGGGTCGGTATAACAGCCAGGCAACCAGCATTTTAAGACACCGGTCAGCAATGACAGCATCTTTATTTCTTTCATGACAGGTTTACTTTTGCACCAGCTAAGGTAAGAGATCCCCTCCGCACAGTGAGGGCATTGCTTTCAGTGAGTTGCCTGACTAAAACTTCTACTGTAATGCCTCGTACACATGGTGCAACGGTTGTACAACCACACGTTCAACTTTTGTCCAAAATCGGCTGCTGGCGGTTGTGTCTTGGGTACTGACATGAGTCAAGTAGTTGTACAACAAAGCCGAACGTAGTGACGTGTTATGAGCGTATAACGAGGAAGTTCAGGTGAATGTGATTTTTGAGTTAGGAACGCAGGTTACACGGCCGAACACTTCCTGGATTCAGAGCATGCATGTTTAGCACTTACAACTTTGTTGGGCCAACTTCTGTACACACGAGTCAACAGTCGTACAACAGCTTGTTGTACAACAAAAGTTTTCTAGCCTGCTCAGCCAACTTCTGTTGAACGACTGTTGAACGTCAGCTGTTGTAATCGCATGTACTAACGGTCGGATTATTGTACAACAAGCGTTGCATCGTATGTACGGGTAAGCAGTGTAGTGCTGCAAAGCAGAAAAAATAGGATTTTATTAAGAACTTACCGTAAAATCCTTTTCTCTGAGTTCATTGACAGACGCAGCCTCTATTCATGACACGTGGGGTTTATGCACATCCTACTAGGACTAGACTAGGCAAAAAAAAAGAAGCAAGCTGGCCCCTCCCAGGGGGCCGTGCTCACTCAGCATATAACCCCCAGCTCTGCATAGCATATCAGTTTGTAACAAGCCGTACAAACGCAACACAGAGGGGTGGGTGCTGCGTCTGTCAATGAACTCAGAGAAAAGGATTTTACGGTAAGTTCTTAATAAAATCCTATTTTCTCTTACGTTCATTGACAGACGCAGCCTCTATTCATGACACGTGGGGACGTCCCAAAGCAGTGCCAAACAAGAGGGGTGGGTAAACAATAACAACTGTACCCAACAGAATCCTCTCAGGAGGCGCCAGCCTCGCCTATACCGCCGCCTGCAAAACTTTGCAGCCAAAAGCAGCATGCTGACACATAAACTTTGTAAAATTTAACAAGAGTGTGCACCGAGGCCCATGTAGCCACCTTGCACACTTGAGACACCGAGGCTTGGTGTCTGAAAGACCAGGAAGTGCCAATCGCCCTGGTGGAATGAAAAGAAAAATGGGGAACCGCAGATCCCAGCAGGGAACCAGGTCTAACCCCTTGCACTAGGCATAAAGAAACTGATATGCTATGCAGAGCTGGGGGTTATATGCTGAGTGAGGACGGCCCCCTGGGAGGGGCAAGCTTGCTTTTTTTTTCTTTTTGCCTAGTCTACTCCTAGTAGGATGTGCATAAACCCCACGTGTCATGAATAGAGGCTGCATCTGTCAATGAACGTAAGAGAAATATGACCCTAGTATGTAATGAGAAAATATGGCTGCCCCCATGTACACAGGAAATTATTAAACTGTACAAAAAAAATCAAATATTTTAACACATTATTTTGTGTTGATTTATGTAAAGTGGATCTTTTGTCTGTCTAAATATATTGAACAGATTGTACAGCTGATTTAATATCTTGAAGTGTCTTTCGAGTCACAGTCCTCTATGTATCATTGTTCCTAACAGACATCATGCACATTGTTGTTATCAAATATTCTGTATCATTGTTCCTATCATATTTTCTGTATCGTTATTCCTATCAGACATAATGCAGCATTGTTCCGATCAGAGATGATGTATCGCTGTTCCTATTAGACGTTTTGTGTCATTGTTCCTTTGAAATTACATTTTTTTAACAGCTACTTTTACTCAATTCAAATTTGGAAAATAGAATAATAATAAAAGTTATACGATTTTTCTGTATGTAAACCAAAATAAAAATATTAATGATCACTTTCATTCATCCAGTTCTGAAGACTGAATTGCTGTGACGGTGTCCTGGCTGTGTTCCTCACTGATGGGAGATTCAGCTGTTTGTATTGGTGTCTGACAGCAGAGAAGATTTCCGTCACGGCTCAGTGGCCTCAGATAAAGGTGCACATGGTGGCAATAAGACCATCTATAGAGGGGAAGGATAAAGGGACGCGGGGTGGTGGAGAGACTATGGCATCTCTCTGGAGAAGAAATTAGGAGAGCGGACAGGTCTGGATCGGTGTCACCATGTTGCAGTGACAGTCTTGTCAGCGTGGTGACCCGTAAGATGGTAGATCCTCCACAATCTACCTGAGCCACCCCAAATCTAATCTGCCATTAGCTGGTCTGTTGCTGCTCCAGGGTGCCAAAAATCCTAGAATTCTGCCGACCAGACGCAGCAGAAACACCCTCATATGTGACAAATTACAGATCTATTCAGGGAAGGTGCTTCAATGAGGAGGGAAAGGAAACTCACTGGGGTGTGTGTAGCAGAATATATTGGGAAAAAATTCACCAAAACCCATAAATGTTCCCCAATCATGTATAAAGAATAATTAGGCATAATATAGCCAGGGCACTGGACATTGCTTTCACAACTCTGCCACAACCGGTCACCATATCAGTCACTTTTTTGGCCAAAATCAGGAGATTTCAGAGAAATTCTTCTCTTCAGTGAAATTTGTTAAAGTCAGTGGGGATGGTGGAATTGGGCTCTATGCACACTAGCTTTTTTAAGCTCCTAGAAGCTGTTATTAGCATTTTTTTTTCTGCTCCTGGAAGCTAAATAGTGTTATCCTATGTGTCCATGCACACTACTTTAGGCTATTAGCAGAAAAAAGAATGTTTTGTAGAGTTTCTTGGAGCGTTTTTCCAGCAGAAACACTCCTAAATGCTACTTATAGCATTTTGTTAGCTTCTTTTTCCTTTTACTGCAAAAATGCAAATAAAATGCTAATGCTCTTAAAGTGCTACTACAAAAAAGCTATTACCAGCGTTTTTTCCAATGTTTTTTGGCAGCTTTTTAAGGGTCCAATGGACTTTAAATGGATTCGTAGGGTTGCAAAGGCTTCTTTATTTTTTCAGTTTCAAAAAATATTTAAAAAAAAAACATTATTATTGTTTTTTTCCATCATTTTTATTGAACGTTTTCAAATTCGGTACAGCATTAAAAGCTTTCAGAGTCTGAACAAGAATTGAATGTAGAAATATAAAACTCCATCAAAAGACACAGTGAAAGTATGACAACCAGAAATGTAATGGACTAATAAAGGGGAACAAGTTTGTTTAGGGAGTAGTCCCCTACAGAATCCCGTGCAATGGTAAGGTTCATGTAATGATCTAAAACAAAGAAATTTGTACAAAATAAATAAAGCATCCAGCACTCCTCTGTCCAATGCAGTGGCGGCTGGTGTTTTTTTGTTTGGGGGCGGCGGCAAACAACCCCCCAACCCACCCCACCTGGCACTTGAAACCCCCCACCCTCGCTGTCTGCTGGTCCACCGGCACTTACCCCAGCTAGGCGGCGGGCACATTGGGAAACAGCGGGGATTGGTGGGCACATTGGCCAATGGCGGGGATCGGGCATGGGCGGGCACATCAGGCTGTAGCGGGCATCAGGGCAGCGTGCAGCGGCTCCTGTGTCTTTTCCTCCTCACTTCCGTCATGTTTCTCCTCCCCTCCTGCTAGGCATCCAATAGGATTGCCTGTCCTTTCAGCCAAGACGGATATCAGACCCACTTCCGATTAGCCAGGAGGAGGAGCAGTGTTGCAACAGCGAATATTCATACGCTGTTGCAATACACATGGGTGGGCTCCGGATGCTCCAATGCTCTGCGCCCCAAGCCCACGCTATTTTGAAGCCTGCTTCAAAAAACACACCCCTGCCCAACCCCGCCATAGGAATTCATGCACCCGGCGTCATGAACGGAATGGGGGGGGGCGGCGCCCGTGCACCCACAATGGACGGGTTGCCCCTGGTCCAATGTATTGGCAATTAGTCCATAGAAAAACACATGCAGAGTCTGTGGTATAACATCATTTGTAGCAATAGTGGATGAATGGTAGGGGGTTGGATGAAGGATGGATGAATGGAGAGTGGATGGATGGATGGTTCACCTCTGCAGCTCCTGTAAGATCTAAGCAGGATCGCCTCATTAAGTAGGAAATGGCAAAAAGCAGGGTGCTGAGGTTAATACCAAGCACAAAAACACGTTTATTAAAAGCAGCACACTTACATGTCAGAAATCACCAATCCACCAGTGGATAGATAGTAACACAGCAGGTTGAGACACCAGAGCTGATCAGCTGAAGATACACAGATGCAATGGATTGCTGCCAAGCATGCAGCAGCAGAGGCTCCAACGCTCCAGCAGATAGTGTGGACTGGCTGTGTCTCCAGCTACACTGTGAAAATGACAACTGGTAGAATCCTATGGTGGCATCAGGAGGGGATAAGCATAACATGTTTCAAGGGACGAGGCCCTCTTTATCAAATGCCTTGATACGGAAATGACGTATCTCACCACAGCGAGGTAGGACTGAAAGGCAGTGTAAAAACATTGGACAAAGTACATAAGTATTAAAAAAAAAAAAAAGATATCCAAAAAACGAGTGGGGGGCTTTATTATTCAGGACCTATTTGCATTTCAGCCTGGAACTCCGTTTTAACTAGAATGTTCATAGTTAACATAATAAACAGAGATGTGTGTTTGGCTCATGAGTGTCCATTTAGAATGTAGTTACTGGGCTCATCCAGCCACCAGCTGTGATGCCTTGTAACACAATCACAGGGTAGGGAAAGCACCACATGAACGTAGCAGGCCAGATAAAGAAGTTTCGTAAGGAGTACCTGGAGCAGAAGGAGGATACATGCACCTTGTTCATTCTGTGCCACCTTTGGACTAAAGTCATCAAGCTGCATACTTTTGCTGCATGAAAAATGCTGCACCTTGGATCTTTGGTGCCTTTGTACTGGATTTTTGGTGCCTTTGTATGACATATTCAAATATAGCTCTATATCAACACTAGATACAATTGCATGTTCAGTTCATGTATTTGGCCTGTTGTCACTCTTCTAAACCCCCCCCCCCCCATAACATTGGACAGACCACCTCTCTAACCTCCAGCCAAACCTAACAAACAGTTTATTCCAGGATGACAATGATGGCGAATGAGGGAAAAGCAGACTGGAGAGTCTCTATCAGTCGAATCCGCGTAGAGGAAATTCTGTTCCCCAAACGTCTCACTTTCCCAGCAGTTTATGAAAACTCCTCTACTCAGCGGGATTTTCACAGGCCTTAAACATTCATTTAGTGCAGAAATCTGCAGCTTTGGTTTATCAAACCGGTGACAGCTGTGAGTCTAACCTCATACTGCGATGCATGAAGATTGCAGCAGATAATGAGCTTCCTGGCAGGTGCGTTGTGCGGTGTGATGGCGACACCTGCTGGACGAGTGTGTATCAGCTCTGAAGGTTCACCTGGAACCTGGATGAGAGGGGATATAAAGAATGAGGGGGATATAAAGATTGAGAGGGGATATAGAGGATGAGAGGGATATGAAATATGAGGTGGTATATGAAGGATGAGGAGGGATATGAAGGACGAGGGAAGATTTGATAATTATGAGGGGATATGAAGGATGAGGGGAAATATGAAGGATGAGGATGATGTGAAGGATGAGAAGGTGAAACGACAGCTGAGGGAGGATGTGAAGGATGTAGAGAAATATGCAGGATGAGAGGATATGAAGGATGAGAAGGGATATGAACTACAAGGCGGATAAGAGGGGATATGAAGGATGAAGAGGGATATGAACGAGGGGAAATATAAGGGATGAGGGAGATATGAAGGATGAGAGGGGAAATGACAGATGAGGGAGGATGTGAAGGATGTAGAGGATATGAAGGATGAGAGAGGATTTGAAGGATGAGAGGGGATATGGAGGATGAGAGGGATGTGAAATGAGGTGGTATATGAAGGATGAGGATGGATATGAAGAATGAGGGAATATGAAGGACAAAGGGGATATGAAGGATGAAGAGGGATATGAAGAATGAGGGAATATGAAGGACAAAGGGGATATGAAGGATGAAGAGGGATATGAAGGATGAGGAAAGATTTGCTGTGCATGAGAGGGAATATGAAGGATGAGGGTGATATGAAGGATGAGAAGAAAAATGACAGATGAGGGAGGATGTAGAGAAATATACAGGATGAGAAAGGACATCAAGGATGAAAGGGGATATGAACTAAAAGGGAGGCTTAGAAGGCTGAAGAGGGATATGAATGATGAGAGGAAATATGAAAGATGAGAAGGGAAATGACAGATGAAAGAGGATGTGAAGGATGAGAGAGGATATGAAGGACGAGAGGGGATATGAAGGACAAGAGGGGATATGATGGATGAGAAGGGATATGAAGAACGAGAGGGGATATGAAGGATGAGAGGGGATATGAAGAACGAGAGGGGATATGAAGGATGAGAAGGGATATGAAGGACGAAAGGGGATATGAATGATGTGAGGGGATATGAAGGACGAGAAGGGATATGAAGAACAAGAGGGGATATGAAGGATGAGAAGGGATATGAAGGACGAAAGGGGATATGAATGATGTGAGGGGATATGAAGGACGAGAGGGGATATGAAGGACGAGAAGGGATATGAAGGATGAGAAGGGATATGAAGAACGAGAGGGAATATGAAGCATGAGAAGGGATATGAAGGATGAGAGGGGATATGAACTACAAGGCGGATAAGAGGGGATATGAAGGATGAAGAGGGATATGAATGAGGGGAAATATAAGGGATGAGGGAGATATGAAGGATTAGAGGGGAAATGACAGATGAGGGAGGATGTGAAGGATGTAGAGGATATGAAGGATGAGAGAGGATTTGAAGGATGAGGAGGGATATGAAGAATGAGGGAATATGAAGGACAAAGGGGACATGAAGGATGAAGAGGGATATGAAGGACGAGGAAAGATTTGCTGTGTATGAGAGGGGATATGAAGGATGAGGGTGATATGAAGGATGAAGAGGGAAATGACAGATGAGGGAGGATGTAGAGAAATATACAGGATGAGAAAGGATATCAAGGATGAAAGGGGATATGAACTACAAAGGAGGATAAGAGGGGATATGAAAGCTGAAGACGGATATGAATGATGAGGGGAAATATGAAAGATGAGAAGGGAAATGACAGATGAAAGAGGATGTGAAGGATGAGAGAGGATATGAAGGACGAGAGGATATATGAAGGATGAGAAGGGATATGAAGGATGAGAGGGGATATGAAGGACGAGAGGGGATATGAAGGACGAGAGGGGATATGATGGATGAGAAGGGATATGAAGAACGAGAGGGGATATGAAGGATGAGAGATGATATGAAGAACGAGAGGGGATATGAAGGATGAGAGGGGATATGAAGGATGAGAAGGCATATGAAGTACGAGAAGGGACATGAATGATGAGAAGGTACATGAAGGATGAGAAGGGATATGAACGATGAGAAGGAATATGAAGGATGAGAAGGTACATGAAGGATGAGAAGGGATATGAACGATGAGAAGGGATATGAAGGATGAGAAGGGATATGAAGGACGAGAAGGGATATGAAGGATGAGAAGGAATATGAAGGACGAGAAGGGATATGAAGGATGAGAAGGAATATGAAGGATGAGAGGGGATATGAAGGACGAGAGGGGATATGAAGGACGAGAGGGGATATGAAGGACGAGAGGGGATATGAAGGATGAGAAGGAATATGAAGAACGAGAGGGGATATGAAGGATGAGAGGGGATATGAAGGACGAGAGCGGATATGAATGATGAGAGGGGATATGAAGGATGAGAGGGGATATGAAGGATGAGAGGGGATATGAAGGATGAGAGGGGATACGAACTATGCGGGAGGATAAGAGGGGATCTGAAGGAGAGGGAGAATGAAGGGGTTAAAAACAAGTGAATGGGAGAGGGGGGTATGCAGGATAAAAGATATACTGGATGGTGATGGGTAAGGGTGAATATGCAGGCTGAGAGGCATATGGATGATATACAGTATAAGATCTCATATATTTACATAGCTCAATGGGTTGAAAAAAACACATCAACTATCTGTGTGTGATTTTACTCTCAAACAATTCCCATAAATCTGTGTATTCTACCTACTTTTTTTAAATTGTTGACATTCTCAGCTAGTACCATTTCCTGCGGGAGGGAGTTCCACATTTTTACTGCTGTAACAGTAGAGAATCCTGTGTGCAAACTAAACTTAAACCTTCTTTCTTCCAACCTCAAATTGTGGCCACGTGTCTTCTTCAGGGGTCTTAGAGTAAGCAGTTTATTACTGTTACTGGAGCCACCTTTGATATATTTGTACATTGTAATCATACTCCCTCTTAAGCACCTCTTCTCCTGAGTGAATAACTGTAATCTATGTAATTGATCCTCATAGCTGAGGTCCTCTATTCCCCTTAATTCTGCTGCCCTTTGCTGAATTGTAATTAAAAAATATTGTTCCTGATGGATAAGGGTAGATATGGAAGTAGAAAACCCTTTTTTTTAATTATTTGATTTGATAAAATAAGGCAGATCAGCCTAATTAACCTAATCTTATAGTGGGTTAGTGTAAAATCCTGTCTGTGATCACTATGTAATTATATATGTACAATAGGGGCAGCTTTCATGGTTGTACCTGACCAATCCTACTTTTTCTGACTGAAAAGAACAGATTCTGTGCAGGTTTTAAAGTAGAACTATAGGCAAAACCTTTTTTTTGTTTTCATTTTAGATAGGGTAAGGGAGGGTTATAACCCCTGTTAGATTTTATGTTGCCATCTGTGTCCCATTGGGGAGATTTCCCTTCACTTCCTGTCCCATAGCCAAACAGGAAGTGAGAGGAAATCCCTGCAAATTAAAGGGGTTGTAAAGGTTCAGTTTAAAAAAACAAACAAACATGTCATACTTACCTTCTCTGTGCAGCGATTTTGCACAGAGTGGCCCTGGTCCTCCTCTTCTGGGATCCCTCAGCGGCGCTCCTGGCTCCTCCCCCGCATCTGGTGCTGACGCTCTCCCTCGGGGCCCCCGTGCACGCGTGCTCGTGTCCTGCTGCTGCATCCATTGACACAGACTGCAGAACTCGGCCCCGCCCCCCGCGTAATTGGATTTGATTGACAGCAATGGTAGCCAGTGGTTGCGCTGCTATCAATCTATCCAATCAGGAACTGAGACACCGGCTGGAACGGGTGGGCTCATCCCCGGTGCTGGAAAGATCGGGTTCAGGTAAGTAAAAGGGGGGCTCTGGGGGGCTGCTGCACTACAGGAGGTTTTTCACCTTAATGCATAGAATTCATTAAGGGGAAAAACCCAGAGGGTTTACAACCCCTTTAAGGAAATTCCTTTGGGACCCCCAGGTCACCAGAACTAGTGTCCCCATTAGAAAATGGCCCCTCTATTACATTTCTGGGGACAACCCAAAATTTACTTTCACTTTCAATGATAATAGTAAAGAGGACAAATAGAGAGGGTAAATCTCCCTAATGAGGACAAAGACAGCAATAAAAACTGGCAGGCATTCTAATCCCTCTGTACTCTATCCAAAACCAAAGAAAAAAGTTTTGCCTTTAGTTATACTTTAATGACATAAAATAAAAACTATCTAGAGACCATGTGTTTTTTCCCTGGACTCAATTGAGCTCAGGGCAGGTATGAAAAATAAATAAAATGAATAATGGGATTTTGTAATCCAGTTAGTTTTAAGGACAGATCCACTTTGACTGGCTGTGTGACTTCATTAGTGCCTGCCCCAAGTTTGGCAATATAGCAGACATCTGACCATGAAGGAGGAATATTAGCAGAACACAGAGGAATCTGGCACTACTAGGATGGAGCTTTCAATTCCATGCAATCACCAGCTGTCAGGTGACAGGTCCCCTTCAGGTAGATGCACCCACCCGGTCTGGTGGATAGTCCATTATACAAGTGTCCTCTGCTTTGCGCAGCTAATAAGTCAGCACAACAACTCCCCTGAGCTAGCAGGCAGGAGGGGGGCCAGGAAAGCACATCACAGACTAATGAGCCCCTGCGGCCATTTCTGAGAACAACGTGCGACGGACGAGTGTAGTGGCGCTTTTCTCGGTCAGGAATAAATAAGCATCACAGAGATTTTCCTGGGCACAGACTGCAATACGACACAGCTGGGAACGAACGCTGCTTTGGTTCCAGGCGACTTTCGGCCTTGTTAGCGCTGCTTGTTGATGTACGGTGTACACACCATAAGTAGGATTTTCAGATCCGCAGGGCCTGGCGGGGGATGCGGGAGGTGGCGGTGCACCATCCACGGGCACAGCTGTGTATAATGGAGGAGGTTGGATGCTGCTCTACCCATAGGTCACGCATGGTTAGATAGTAATACAGTGTCGAGAGAAGGCACAGTGACCATCAGGGGAGGGAGACAGTCATGGAAGCCAGTCTCTGTCGCTCTGCCAAAAACTAGTTTGGAAGAACAAGGATGATTAGCATTGGCTGGAAATGACACTGGGAAAGGCACGGCGAGACAGATGGCAGACCCGGGCGGAGATGGAAGAATGGGAGATGATGGGAGCTCCGAGGAGATGAGATACATCATGGAAGGGAAGAATGAAGCTTTATTTATCAAAGTATCACAACAAGAAACTAAGACCATTATCTCATTAACCTATCAAAATCTTCTGTTCATTCTTTGATTTCTGCACAGGAAACACAAGTGGAACAATCTGAGTGACTGCTTTTTGAAACAATTACAAGTATTTAGAGACTTTCAGACATTTTGGGAATAGAAAAAGAGCATCACCCGCCATGGCATCGACAACCACACTGATAGGACAACAGAAAGCATGTCATCCACAAGGTGTCACTACTAGAGCAAGATTTCAACTCCTTTTTATCAATAGCACTGATGTGACAGGACCTCTTTATAAAATATGGTTATTTTGTGTACGTATTTGGGGCTTTTTATGGGTTCCTATTGGATGTTTGAACTGTAAGTTTGTCTTCTGATCCCTGCGACTTTTTTTTTTTACTCTTTTCTCGAACAAAATTAAATAGGAAGAAATTGAAAATCCCAGATGGATATTTGGCAACGTCTTTCCAGTTTTATTATATGTGTGGTACCATTCTAGACAGCTATTAGTATTAGGATCGGCTCACTGTAACCAGTGTGGCTGTATTAATTATCTGGTCTGTTCAGTGTTTAATCTGCTGCATGTTTGATTGCTCTCTGCTTTCTGGAGAACTGGGGGTTGTTCTGGAACATAGGTGTGGATCAAGGCAAATGGCAGCAATAATAGAAATATAGCTCTGGCCAATCTATGTGGGAGGGCGACCTAGATCAGTGGTTCTCAACCTCAGTCCTCAAGTACCCCCACTGAGCCATGTTGTTAGGTTTTCCTTTATTTAGCACAGCTGCTTTAAATCAATATCAATGCCATGGTATTGATAAGAGCTATTTATCTAAGGGAAGTTCCCAAAACATGGCCCGTTGGGGGTGCTTTAGGACTGAAGTTGAGAACCACTGACCTAGATGTCTCCTGGGAGTCAGTATAAACCATATGACACCATACATATGTGGACCACCCTCCCCCCTTCAAATGAATAAGTGCATTTGATTGCAGTGAAGGTAACTGTTAATAGTACAGCATCCCAAAGGTACTGTGTGTAGACAATTGTGCTGTTCCAACCTTGTAGTAACAGTTTGAGGAAGGTCCCTTCTGTTCAAGTTTGACTGTGCCCATAAAGCCAGCTCCATAAAGACATGATTTGATGAATTTAGTGTGGATGAACTCGAGTGGCCTGCACTTCAACCTTCTGGGATGAATTGGAATGCTGATTGTGAGCAAGGTCTTCTCAACCAACATCAGCACCTGGACAATGGGCAATGATTCTCACAGACACTCTCCGAATACTTGTGGAATGTCCTTCTAGAAGAGTGGAGGCTGTTATAACCACAAAGGAGGGCAACTCCATGTTAATGGACATAGTTTTGGAATGGGATGTCCAACAAGATCAAAAAGATGTGATGGTCAGGTGTTCAAACTTTTTGAGTCTTCTGAGTCTGGTTCTGACATGTACCAATTAGAGATCAAGATCGTGAGCTCCAAAAAGCTCCAATTAAATTCTATTGCTTTTTATACTTTGCTGTATCTGGAACCTATTTCTCTTCTGTCTCCCATTAACTGGTCTAATATCAAGAATTCGTGTTGAGTTTGGTCACTCTTGATGAATTTTGGGCAGACTATGGAGCACAGCTATTCAGTCTGTAGGAGACAGATGAGGACAGGCAGAATGGTGGGATCAGTCAGAGCTTTACACAGTATAGGACGGATTTTCAGGAAAACAAAGAAACACATGGCAGTTTCTGGCATAAACCTCTGGTGAGGAAATAGAGACGGCAAAGTATCAAAGGTCCGATTAAAGCCCGAACAAGCCACCAACTCCAAATCGCCACAGACAGAACCCTGGTCGGTGGAAATCAAACACAGAATTCCAGCAAGTGCTGCGCACAGACATGTGATTCCGAAGGTCGTTGAGCCACATTTGAAAGCTGTAAAATTAGCATAAATCTGCATATTAAAAGCTAAAGGAAAAAAACACACAACTGTTCTAAAGTGTTTATAATTTGCCAATTTGAGTAAATTTCCCATTAGCTCTAAGATGCCCCAATCCTGAGTATTAATTCACAGTCTAAATGGCTGCCGCACAGATGGCTGCTTTGTGAATGGGGGAAACGCCACGTGGGGCTGCGGATTTATTATGCTGATGATGTTACCTTTCACCCTGACAAGAATTAAGGGGTTAACAGGGGGGTGAGAAAAATGACAGCCCCAAATTAATGAACTTTTAGCGTGTGGTAAAACAATCCGCAGTGCGTATCATCCCGATAGAAAAACTCTGCAGCTTTCGAACACCGATCTCACGGATGCTGCATATTTAAAAGTAAGAAAACTTCTCTTTTCTTGCAGAAAAAGTTTCTGCAAGAATATAAAGATGATGTAATCCCAATCCCTAAAATCTCATATCAGATCTAACATTTTAATGGCATTTTAAATGTAACTTTCAATCATATTAAATGTGCTGTTTTTATTAATCCCTTCCTGCCAGCTGTACGCATATATGTGGCAGAATGGAACTGGCCTTATTTTGTATTGTCACTAGTGTTGAGCGAACCCGGACTGTAACGTTCGGGTCCGTACCGAACTTTAGGGTGTCCGTGGCACGGACCCGGACCCGGACATTTCAAAAATCGTTCGGGGCCTGTGGGATTTCAAGCCATGCCTGGGCTTGCAATGTCAGGCCCAAGCGAGTTGTGATCACTGTTATGTTTTATTCCGGTCAAGGTAAGACGGTGTATATACGCATGTCGACCGTCCTTCCCTAATTATTTTTGTCGTGTAAATTATACTAACTTTCAATGTAAATTTTACGGTAATTTTACAATCTAGACTATACTCTAAAATCCCTAACCCTAATGTAGTAGAAATATAAGAACGTCTTTGAAAAAGACGTTCTTTTCTCTTCAAAAGAATGAAAATTTATACGTCGTAGGCACTCTAGCCACAAGCTTTCGACGTCTCAAAAAGATAGCCCTACTATG
>BLSH010031610.1:551685-572940 GCA_018402905.1 Glandirana rugosa | reverse complement strand
TTAATTTATTTTCCCTATCCCCATTTATTTGTAGGGCACTTGCCCTAGTTTGAAGATGATTTTAGAACAGTTATATGGCTTCTACCGTTCATTAATACTTTTCAGACACAGTTTGAAGATGATCCACATTCACCTCCATTTTTGCTTTTTTTATGTTTTTATTTTTTTAAAAATATTTAAAGTTATTTCCCTGTCCCCATTTTTTTGTAGGGTGCTTGCCCTACCCTTACCCCCATTTTACTTCCTTTTGCAGCCCTCTGGGGCTTTCCAGGACTTTGTTACAGCCATTTTTGTGCCTAAAAGTTCGGGTCCCCATTGATTTCAATGGGGTTCGTTGTCCGTGCGATCGTTCGGGTTCCGTCCGGACCCGGACCCGGACTTTGTCCCGAGGTTCGGACGGACCAGCAGAACCCGAACTTCCAGGTGTTCGCTCAACTCTAATTGTCACATATGCAGTGCTCCTTTCTGTCAGGACACATTCAATCATGCGCCCTCAGCACTATGACTGCACTGTCACTGACAGGTTCCAATCATGCAGAAACGATCAGGAGCCGGTAGGACAGGTTCGTAATCACTGTGAAAGGCACCTGAAAGAGGTTCTCCACTCTAGAAACTAAACAAAAAAGAGTCAGCAGCCACAAATCCTATTGCAGCTAACTTTTAATAAAAGGCTTGCAGCATCACAGCCAGCTTCCTACTGCGGGTGGCACTCTGCACTCTGCGAATTGTCCCACACTCTTCTGGAGCCTGTGACTTGTTCCACACAGCTACAGTTAAAGGAAAGGAGGTGGATGGGGGGTAGGGTGGTGTGCCGAAATTACGCTCAGATTGCCTAGGTCTAGGCGCTCCAAGTGGAAGTGGGAGCAGGTAGCCTTCAAAACTAGGTACCTGCCCCCCCCCCCCAAATATGATATACCAATTGTGGTAGAGGAGGGGGCAGGAGGACCTGAATCAGAACTTCCCCTTTTGAGTGAAGTTTCGCTTTAACCCGGGTACACAGGATCCAAATATCGGCTGGTTCAGCAGCCAACATCCGCCATGCGTGTTCAGCTGCCTGTCCAACAGAAGTCAGCCTCAAGACCAGCTTCTGTTGAACGGGCATGCTGGAAAACCAGCATCTGACGAGCAGCCAATGACCGCATTAAAGGGGCTGTAAACCTCGCTGTTTTTCACCTTAATGTATTCTATGCATTAAGGTGAAAAACTTTTTCTACTATAGCAGCCCCCCAGAGCCCCCATTTTACTTACTTACTTACAGGGAGGAGCCTAGCAACTCCAGCTGCTGACTCGCGTCCTTATTGGCTAGATTGATAGCAGCGGGAGCATTGGCTCTCGCTGCTGTCAATCAAGTCTGGTGATGCAGGAGCTGGGGGGCAGGGCCGAGTCCTGCTGTCTGTGTCGATAGACACAACAACAGGACTCAGGAGCGCGTCCGCATGGCTTCCCCCAGGGAAAGCGTTTCCCTGAGGGGACAGTCGGTGAACAGGAGGATCCAGGAGCGCCGCTGAGGGACCCCAGAAGAGGAGGATCGGGGCCACTCTGGGCAAAACCACTGTACAGAGGAAGGCAAGTATAACATGTTTGTTATTTTAAAAAAAAAAATATTGAACCTTTACAATCACTTTAAGTCACTTTAACCCACTTTAACTATTGCCACTTTCAGGAAACCCACCCTAAAAAATGCAATGCAGCCATTACTGGAGTGCATGTAGACAGGACACGGCTTCAAAGAGGCTGCTGGAAAGTAGGAGTCTCAATTTGGTTTCAGTCAGGGCTATAGAATGGGATGTCATCACACACACACGTATGCTTTTGCCGAAATGGGACTCAGTGCCAATTGGATGCTTCCTGTCCATTACTGCCTATGCTATTTCTTAACATGTTAGTGTACGATTCATTTTATTAAACTGCTTGGTTTTAGCTAGATTATCCTATGCATGATTTTTTTTCTCTTTCTTACTGTGGGGATACCTATGATCTTGTAGGGAAACAAGCTTTGGTGCGGCTGAGAACGGGGATTTGTAACCCTTCATGCGCAGTCAGACCATTTATAACACGAGTCTTGTGCATTTATTGTGTTCACTGGGTGCTTTCTGAATCAAGAGTTATTACAAAGAGTTAAGGGTATGAAGTCTCTTAACCTTTTATTTGGATTATTTCTTACACTTTTTGGATTGTTTCTGGGCACTCATGGTGATTGGTTTATCTTATGTGGATTATAAGTTATTCGTTTGGAGATCACAATCTTCAGATTTACCCGATTTTATTCATACATATTAAGATTTACATTGTTTATATATACATTTTCATTCTGTTTCATTGATTTTTATCATTTGTAACGGCAGTGCTGCACGTTTTCATTACATGGTCTAATTTGATATTACAAATTTTAGTGCTAGCAGCTCCAAGCCCTGTTACCCCAAGCACATTTCTTTTTTTTTTTTTTTTTTCCATATATAAGCACTGAAATGTTACAAAGGAGGGAAAAAAAGTGAAATGGATATTTATAAAAAATAATAAACACCATACACAGAACAAACTACAAACTCATGGCTCCCAACTGTCCCTGATTTTGAGGGTCTGTCGCCCATTCAGAAAAAAGTTCCTCTGTCCTTCTTTCCTCCTCATTTTAGTCTGATCTATATATTGCATCTAAAATTTACTTTTTATCTTTTAAAAAGTATTTCCCAGTGCTAATGACCCATTCACACAGGGGCCACTTGCGCTCTGACTTGAGTCGCCCCATGTTGCTTGACATCAGCAATCCCATTGAAATGAATGGGAGCCACCTTAATGTACGCTACTGAGTCACTCCGACTTAAAAAAAAAGGTTCCTGCGCGACTCCAAGGTGACTTCTATCCGACTTATGCCCATAGAAGTCAATGGAAGTAGCCTCCAAGTCAGATCCATATCTTAATGCAAGCGAATTTACAGTGAAAAGAATAGAATTTTATTGGGGCCAACCCCCTCCCTCCCTTCTCTGATTGGCCAAAGGAAAAGTCGCCTGGAATAAATCGTGTTGTACGTCGCACTGAAAGTCGCGCTGCAATTGCCTAGCAAAGTTGCACCTAAGTCGGATCGCCCCTGTGTGAACGGGCCCTCAACCTTTCATCCAAATTCTAAATTGCTACATTTGTAAATTTCAAAAGCCAATATAAATGAATAGTAGTGGTAAAAAAGCACTTGTGGGTTTAACCAATCGTTTTTTTGTATAATTCTCCTTTAAGGGGGTGTGGCAGGGGGTGTGTCCTATGCCTACATACTTTTGCTAATAGGTGTCCCTCATTCCCAAAGTTTGGAGGTATGCAAATTTAAAGTAATTCAGTTGAGGTTATTCATATACTGTAGACACAATCATTTCTCTCTTCTCTATGTTTTTATGAATATATGCTGCCTGATATTGAAAGCATGTGCTGTATATAAGTCATTTTAAGACTCCTCCTGGCATCCACTCCTTATTTTTCTCACAAATACACATTTATTTTGCACAAGCTCTTCTTGCCCTTTCTACTTTACCTTTATTTTTTTTTCCTTGGCTACTCTGTTTTTCAGCCATACCCTTCTACCGTTCAGCTGAAGGAACTGTTTCTGCTGTCCTGGGATCTGACACTGAGCTGCACTCTATGTATAATAGAAGCTCTTTCTCCTGACAAATGAAGATGGCATGAGATGATGTCATGGCATTTCACACACATTTCAGGATAGCGAGGATATGCTGGATTGCAGGGCATGCTGGGACTTGCAGTTCAGCTGCAACAACTCAGCGATAAGTGTCATCCAGTGCTTGGACAAAGTCTTTTAGCACCTAAAGGTGAAAAGGCCAATGTGCACACCGTCCCACCTTGAGCTGTGAACTACTTCAGCAGCATAAATTGCAGGTCCTGCTCTTTGTGCCCCCTCCAGCTGAAGTACCCGAGGCAGTCATCTTTCCTGCCTACCCCTAGGCCCAGTCCTGGTGACATCCCAGACCCTTCAGTTTGCTGTGCTGCAGCTGCAGGGGAAAGTGTCTGAGATGCGCATACTGCTGATCAGACAGAAGCCCAGGTGACAATCTTTTGATTTTCAAACAATTCAATGTGAATGCTGGCCAGATGCAGAGCGACGCACAGGCAGACCAGGCAGCTGGGAGGGGAGAGAGATTAGGTGTTGGTTTTCATTTTTCAAAGATGAAATTCAGTTTTGTCCCGGAGTTGCGTGGCTGTGGTGCTCTTGCCTCCATCTTGCTCTGTCTCCTGTGGTGGCGGCAGTGGGATTAACAGGCACAAGAAAGGGAGTTTTCTTATTTTCTTTGGCGCGGATTGGAGTGGTTTGACACTGGGCCCTGCTATCAGCATGCAGGCAGAGAACCTCATTTACATTCATTGTGCACTAATTGCTTCCCAGTCTCATTAGCCGGAGTGGCAGAACACAGAGGAGAATAGTGGGAAAAAAAAAGAGTTCTTTAGAGATAATCGAGACTGTTTCCACCCTCTGACTGGCAGGAATCGGTGCGAAGATGGCGATTATTTTGGGGACTACAGATTGAGGGTCAGGTGTCATTAGTGAAGCAATGGATCTCACACTTAGAACGGACATTTCTCTGGGGATCACATGACATACAAACTGTACAAATTTGGGATGATCAATACAGACAGCTCAATGTGTGTTGAGCTCATAAATGATCCAATCATAAAAATGACATGTCAACAATTGTTTCCTACAAATGTAGGAAAATGTTTCATTCTATCAGACTGTAAAATGAACAAAGCCCTACAATTTCCTTTTCATATTCACAGCCATGAAAGAGTTCCAGTGCAGCTTAATGAATGGCAGCTGCTGGAGGCGGTAGTGTGTACAGAGAACGCACAATCCAGCGCTCTGACCTCATATCAGATTGCCATCATCAGATATCTGCAACAAGCCAACAGGTAGATATTTTATTATTTCTATTTTTATTTATTATGCTTTTAAAATATTTATGTATGTAGTTCCTGGTTTGATTTCCTGTCTGTAGCCCAAAAATGACTAAAGACAAAACCTAAATATTAAATCTGTAATAGGTGAAATATTTAATGACAGAACCTGAGCTGGTTATCGCTGCACTGTGCTGTGTGTAATAAATGAGTCTGGACGCTAGGTGGCATCCTCACCCCTTCTCATCTATCTCTGGTGCCCTCACCTCTGACTACGCAGCCTGAACCCCCCCAAAGTCCCTCCACGACAGCCCTAACCATTACCAAACACAGACAAGGTCACCCCAAAGGGCACCGCAGGACAACAAGAACTCTCTCCAGAACAATGTGGTGGCTCGGTGGTTAATAAGGATGACAAATACAATGTAACATAAATCTGTTATATTCCACAGATTCACCTTTTACCAGTGTAATAATAGATCTCCTTGTATTCTATAAAACCACTTAGAATGAATACACATCCTCCCTGACAGGACCCCGGGGGTAACACTGATTACTAATTGTCACCTACTGATTGATACATGATTGTATGTTGGAGAAGGAACCAAGATGAATACATGAAGCATACATAATTATAAATTCATCAAATTAGAGGAAATTCATAAAGTCTTCCGGGAATAAAATGTATCGGAATGTGTATACGGCTTGCTCACCTTAGCACCATGTAGGTGTAATCCAATCACAACACAGCTTTATAATGGCTCAGTCTACTCACAATAGAGATCTGACCCCTCTCCCTCATCCCCATCCACAGATCACCTGCAGTAGATCCATCATTACCATCTGCAGGTCATCTGCAATGATTCCCCTATCCCCATCCTCAGGTCACGTGCAGTAATTCTCCGATCACCATGTCTCCTGAAGTAATTTCCTTATTTCCATCTGCAGGTCTCCTGCACTCATTCCCCAATCCTCAGGTCTTCTGCAGTCATTTTACAATCCTCAGATCTCCTGCAGTAATTCCCCAATCCTCAGGTCTCCTGCAGTCATTCCCCCATTGTCATCTGCAGGTCTCCTGCAGTCATTCCCCAAACTTCTGGTATCCAGTAGTCATTCCCCTATTGCCATCCGCAGATCTCCTGCAGTAATTCCCCAATCCTCGGGTATCCTGCAGTCATTCCCCCATTGCCATCCACAGGTCTCCTGCAGTCATTCCCCAATCCTCTGGTATCCTGCAGTCATTCCCCCATTGCCATCCACCGGTCTCCTGCAATAATTCCCCAATTCGCAGGTATCCTGCAGTCATTCCCCAATCCTCAGGTCTCCTGCAGTAATTCCCCAATCCTCAGGTCTCCTGCAGTAATTCCCCAATCCTCAGGTCTCCTGCAGTAATTCCCCAATCCTCAGGTATCCTGCAGTCATTCCCCAATCCTTAGGTCTTCTGCAGTCATTCCCCAATCCTCAGGTATCATACAGTCATTTCCTCATTGTCATCTGCAGGTCTCCTGCAGTTATTCCCCAATCCTCAGGTACCCTGCAGTCATTCCCCTATTGCCATTGCAGGTCTCCTGCAGTAATTCCCCAATCCTCAGGTATCCTGCAGTCATTCCCCCATTGCCATCCGCAGGTCTCCTGCAGTCATTCTCCAATTCTCAGGTCTGTTGCAGTCATTCCCTAATCCTCAGGTTTTCTGCAGTCATTCCCCAATCCTCAGGTCTTCTGCAATCATTCCCCAATCCTCAGGTCTTCTGCAGTCATTCCCCAATCCTCAGGCCTTCTGCAGTCATTCCCCAATCCTCAGGTCTTCTGCAGTCATTCCCCAATCCTCAGGTCTTCTGCAGTCATTCCCCAATCCTCAGGTCTTCTGCAATCATTCCCCAATCCTCAGGTCTATTACAGTCATTCCCTAATCTTCAGGTCTCCTGCAGTCATTCCCCAATCCTCAGGTCTTCTGCAGTCATTCCCCAATCCTCAGGTCTTCTGCAGTCATTTTCCAATCCTCAGATCTTCTGCAGTAATCTGCAGTCATTCCCTCATTGTCATCTGCAGGTCTCCTGCAGTCATTCCCCAATCCTCAGGTATCCTGCAGTCATTCCCCTATTGCCATGCGCAGGTCTCCTGCAGTAATTCCCCAATCCCCAGGTATCCTGCAGTCATTCCCCCATTGCCATCCACAGGTCTCCTGCAGTCATTCCCAAATCCTCAGGTCTTCTGCAGTCATTCCCCAGGTCTTCTGCAGTCATTCCCCAATCCTCAGGTCTCCTGCAGTCATTTCCCTATCCTCAGGTCTTCTGCAGTCATTCCCCAATCCTCAGGTCTATTGCAGTCATTCCCCAATCCTCAGGTCTTCTGCAGTCATTCCCAATCCTCAGGTCTTCTGCAGCCATTCCCCAATCCTCAGGTCTCCTACAGTCATTCCCCAATCTTCAGGTCTCCTGCAGTCATTCCTGAATACTCAGGTCTTCTGCAGTCATTCCCCTATCCTCAGGTCTTCTGCACTCATTTTCCAATCTTCAGATCTTCTGCAGTCATTCCCCTATCCTCAGGTCTTCTGCACTCATTTTCCAATCTTCAGATCTTCTGCAGTCATTCTCCAATCTTCAGGTATCCTGCAGTCATTCCCTCATTGTCATCTGCAGGTCTCCTGCAGTCATTCCCCAAACCTCGGGTATCCTGCAGTCATTCCCCTATTGCCATGCGCAGGTCTCCTGCAGTTATTCCCCAATCCTCAGGTATCCTGCAGTCATTCCCCTATTGCCATGCGCAGGTCTCCTGCAGTAATTCCCCAATCCCCAGGTATCCTGCAGTCATTCCCCCATTGCCATCCACAGGTCTCCTGCAGTAATTCCCCAATCCCCAGGTATCCTGCAGCCATTCCCCCATTGCCATCCACAGGTCTCTTGCGGTAATTCCCAAATCCTAAGTTATCCTGCAGTCATTCCCCCATTGCCATCTGCAGGTCTCCTGTAGTAATTTCCCTATTGCCATCTGCAGGTCTCCTGCAGTAATTCCCCAATCCTCAGGTATCCTGCAGTCATTCCCCCATTGCCTTCTCTAGGTCTCCTGTAGTAATTCCCCAATCCTCAGGTCTTCTGAAGTAATTTTCCCATTGCCATCCACAGATCACCTGCAGTAGTTTCCGCACTACCATCCGCAGGTCTCCTGCAGTAATTCCCCAATCCTCAGGTCTCATGTAGTAATTCCCCAATCCTCAGGTCTCCTGCAGTAATTCCCTAATCCTCAGGTTTCTTGCAGTAATTTCTCCCATTGCAATCCACGGGTCTCCTGCAGGAATTTCCCCACTGCTATCGGCAGGTACAGCCTACAGCAATACCCCCATCCCCTTCCATAGGTCACCTACAGTAATTTGGACATCCCCTATGGGCAGGTCACCTGCTGTATCTTCCCAATTGACTCTCGCAGGTCACCTCCCCGCAGTGAAAACACTGACAGAGAGATGAATTATGGGAGGTATTGTTCAGGTCCCTATAGCCGTGTGATAGAATTCCCTGGGGTTGGGGGAGGACAACTTGTTTCCATAAAACATTAAAACCAAATGTGATATTTAGAATAACTGCATATTTAAATCAGACAGGGTAATTAATAATGATAATTAGGGATAATGACGATGAATTTAATTGGTTAATCATGGTGTAATTAGAAATACGGAGATGCCAGTCGCCTTTCGGCAGTTGGAACTGTGCGCTTAATCCTGGGCGGCGGCATAAAACAGAGCAGAAATAAAGAGGTATGAAAATGAGCAAATTGAGATGGAGAAAAATTGGAAGTGCTAGTCTTCTCTAGAATACCAGTACTCCATCTGTTGGGAGTACCTACTACAACTCCTTAGTAACCTCCATATCTGTCCCCTCCTCCCAGAATGATCTGTGTACAGAGAAATGTGTCAGGTTATCACAATGGGCACAATATGTGGAGCAAATGGTGACACACTAGGGGGTCAATTCACAAAAGGATATTGCAGGAGATATTTGGGTCATGTGACACATTTAACCCATAAATATCAATTCACTGCACATTTATGCAATAATTACTCAAAAAGTGAGATTGGTAAATACTACGTGAACCTCTCTAAAAGTCAATTTGGAGGAAAAAAAAAGCAAACAAAAAACATTGGTAAATAAGGCCCCTTTCACTCGGGGAGGATCCACTGGACGGGCTCCGCTAGCACAGCGGGGGATTGCTCTGTTGATCCCCGCTGAGCAGGCGGATGACAAGTCCATCTCTGCTCACTGTGCAGGGACGGACCTGTCAGAGCCCCGCTGTTCTCTATAGGAGATCGGACAAAAACGGACAGCCTGTCCGTTTTCATCTGATCCCATCCGATACGATCCGCTGGACGGATGCTGACCATATCGCTATCCGTCTGTTTTGAGCGGATCTTGTCGGTTTGGATCGCAGCTGTCCGTTTTCATCTGGTCTCATCCGATATGATCCGCTGGACAGATGCCGACCGTATCGCTATTCGTCTGTATTGAGTGGTTCTTGTTGGATCGGATCGCAGGCGTGTATCAGCAGACACATCTCCGCTGACATCCATCTGCCAATAGAAATCAATGGGTGGCCCGCTCAGATCTGCCTGTCCATTTTTCGGGCCGATCGTGTGAAAAGGGCCTAAGTCTTAGTCTAGCCATACAGTATTTACCAAATACTAGCTGGTTGTTAAGGAGCTGGCACCGCCACGTCCTTAACAGCCAGTGGTTCATCTGCTCAATGTAAATAAAAGGAGCCATAAATTAGAAAAAACAACGTGTGGGGGGATCCAACCCCCCAAACCTTACGACACCCTGCAGGTCTGGTATAAATTTTGGTTAGACCTCACAACAAAAATAATTAAAAAAAACAGTGTGCTGCCCCTCCCCCCAAAATCCATACCAGAGCCTTATCCGAGCAGGCAGCCTGGCGGAGAAGAAAAGGTAGGGGACGAGCGAGCACGCCCCCCCACCCCCGCACAATACAAGTCCTTTAGTTAAAAAATAAATAAATAAGATCCACAAGCAATCACAAACGCTGCCTGCACAAAGAAAATAGATTCCTAACGGGGGGGGGGTCAGTCGGAACCAAGTGGTGGGTGGTGTTCATCATGATTGACGATGGATCTACATTGGGGGACATATATTATAAAGAACTTTTCAAACATTGTGTGCTGTTTTTATTTACACTAGTAATTTATTTATTTTTTGGTGAATGAGTAGAAGGCTAAGGTCTGAAGGCCTACCTTGTTAAAGGGGGCTTCCAGATCCCAATAAGTCACCCCCTACCCTATATAAGACAAGAATGGGACAACATTCCCAAAACTCCAGAAACCTATCTCCTCAGTTCCCAGACATATACAGAGAGTTGTTAAAAGAGGAAGGCATGTTACACCATGGTAAACATGGCCCTGTCCCAACTTTTATGAGACGTGTTGCTGCCATCAATTTCTAAATTACCTAATTTTCTTTTTAAAATTGTACATTTTCTCAATTTAAATATTTAATATGTTTGCCATTTTCGATTGTGAATAAAATATGCCTTTATGAGATTTGCAAATCATTGCATTCTGTTTTTATGTAGATTTTGCACAGTGTCCCAAGTTTGTTGGAATTGAGGTTGTACAACCACACACCACATTTTGATGAAATATAACAGCACATGCAAGCAGATGTTTTTCTTTCATATCCTTAGATAACGTTTCCTGGTTACCTGGTGATTCTGCCAGTTCCCTATTCTGAGTTTGGCATTACCACCTGGTCTGCCCAAGCAAGCCACCCCTTGTGATACTCCTGTACATCATTCGGGACCGCTCAAGGCTTGTGACTGACAGCGGAGACTTTTCTCATTGCTGTCTATGGGAATGTATAGGGGGAGGTCTCGCGGTCACATTATTTATTAAACACTAATCTAAATGCAAATACCATAAAATTAAAATTATATTAAAATTCTTGCTTTCTTGCATTTAGTTTACCATACCGTTATTCACATTTACCATCTACTTCAGTGATTTCTAGCTTCCAGGGGCATTGGTTAGGTATGGTTTATGCATAGTTACATTGGTCCAAGTGAGACCAGGCTAACAATGTGAAACCAAAACATGCCTGGCATTCTTAAAAAAATCTATTAGTCTGCTTCAACAGGCTTTCAGCAAGTTCCAAACATGGAAGGGCCGATGGGTAGACAGAAGAGACGGCCGTCTTGAGCACTTTAGTAGAAGGGTGTACAAATAGGGCAGGACCTAATGTCGCTGAATTAGTTCACATGGGGCATTTTGGCCTTATCTTGGGTGCTAAAAAAACATGTCCCCACACTTGATCCAGGCAGCGCTGAAGACGGATAGCAGCTTGAATACATCTACAGAACTCATTTTAGGATCCATATTTACCATCTACAGGCTGAACATGAAGACTTCAAGAAAGCTGTTGGAAGCTTGGAGAACGCCTTAAATGCTCTGTAACAGCCTGCTGGACACATTGCCCTTAGGCCTCATACACACAGACGTTTTTTGACGCTGGCGTTTTCTGGCATTTTTTGCAGCTCTCCATGTTAGTCAATGGCCCCATAAAAACGTCTGCGTTTTTGAGCTGCAGGTGGCGTCGGCGTTAGTGAGCAGAAAGTAGAACCCATGGCCATCGCGTTCTGAGGCTGTAACGTTTTGACGTTTTTTGACGCCGACGGCACAAAACGCCAACAAACGCCACCAAATATTGTACCGGCGTTTTCCGGCGTTTTTTGACGCCGACGTTTTTAGGTTGAAAAATAGCAGAGGGATGATTTTTTTTAAAAAAACGCCTATTGACGCCGACGCTCACTAACGCTCAAAAACGCCAATGCATAACGCCGAAAAACGTCGACTTTCTTTCCTTGACGTCGGACCCGACGTTTTGTTTATTTTTTTAAGATACGCCTGTGTGTATGAGGCCTTATACAGACTGAAGCCTGTGTGCACAAGCCGTTACTTCCTCACCAGTGGGCCCCATGGACACACTTCTGAATATGTGTCTGGTATAATGTAACAAGGTCTGATATAATATCACATGGCCAGGTTCATAATATAACAAGATCTGGTATAATATAACATAGTCTGATATAATAGTGTCTGATTTAAAGTGATACTAAAGTCTCGTTTTTTTTTTTAGTTAAAAATAACAAATGTGTTATGCTTACCTTCTCTGTGTAATGGTTTTGCACAGAGCAGCCCAGATCCTCCTCTTCTTGGGTCCCTCTTTAGTGGTCCTTGCCCCTCCATTCTGTTGAGTGCCCCCACAGCAAGCAGCTTGCTATGGGGCACCCAAGCTGAACCACAGCTCCATGTGTCTATTCAAATATGGAGCTGCGGCCCGGCCCCACCCCCTTTCAATCTTCATTGGCTGACTGACTTTGATTGACAGCAGCAGGAGACAATGGCGCCACACTGCTGTCTCAGCCAATAAGGAGGGGAGTCCCAGGCATCCAAGACACTCCTGCGACATCACTGGATCGATATGAGGCTCAGGTAATTATTAGGGGGGCTGCTGCACACAGAAGGTTTTTTCATCTTAATGCATAGAATGCATTAAGATAAAAAAAACCTTCTGCCTTTACAATAACTTTAGGGCTCTTTCACACTAGCGGAGCCCGTTTTCATGGGCTCCGCTGCTCAGCGGGGATCCATCCGTTGATCCCCGCTGAGCCGGCGGATAACAGGACAGTCTCTGCACTCTGTGCAGAGACTGTCCTGTCACAGCTCCATTCTCCTCTATGGAATCTAATATCTAATAAATAGGGAAATAGGGTTTCCATCCGTCTGTTTTTGGCGAATCGGAGCGGATCGGGTGTCAGCAGACATGTCTCCGCTGACATCCGTCGCTCCATAGAGAGGGGCCTTAAAGTAACAAGGTCTGATACTCTATAATTTAATAGTGTGATACAATGTATCAAGGTCAGATATAATATATCATGGTTATGACGTAACAAGCTCTTTTAGCATACAGTATATAATATAACAAGAAGATTGGATACAATCTAACAAGGTCTGATATACTATAATGGTGCCTAATGTAACATAGTTGTATATAATGTAAAAGAATATGTTTATTCATAATAGATTTTGATATGAGACAAGCTAACAGTTTATTCATTTAATTTGATAACTAGTGATGATCTCCAGCACAGGGAAGGTCGGTGTACTCAGGTAGAAGGCAGTGATGTGGGGCCAGCTATCACTGTTCTGATTGCTCTATATGGAGTGCGGGTTATGTTTGGTAGCTACGGGTTACAACACAATGATAGATTTTGATTTACATTGGTGAGTATGTGTGTGTGTTCCCTGGAAGTGAATGGGACTGGAACATAGCACACACAGATTATACTCTATATAATATACATATATATTTACCGTATATATACACATACATAAATATTTGTACACTCAAACACATACACCTGTGTACACATACACCACATACACACTACATGTGTGCACATACAATATAGAACACACATGACACATGTACACGCATATATACACATGTGCACATATATACACACACACATACTTACTTTTACACACACATACAGTATGTACATACATACACACACACACGCACATACATATGTACCTGCAGGCACGCTGAGCCCTGTTCCCTCTCCGGGGCAGAGATACTCTTTCATGGCCCAGCTTTGTACACAGCCCTCTCTGCCAGTCTCACCCCCCGCGGACACATGAAAAGCAGCGATGAAATGGAGCTCAGCACTTACCTAGAAGCAAAAAGAAACATGAATTACTAGAGAGAAAAGACAAACTCTTTCATATCCTGAAAAGTGTGAAATGAATCCCATTCCCTTCCACTAATGAGATAGAAGATGTTACATTCTGTTATAGCAAAACTCCAGGCAAACAGTAAAATGTATCACGATAAACAGTGCAATTCGTAATAAATCATAAAAACATTAAATCCCCCCGCCTCCCCACTCCTCATGAGTCACTACTGTTGTCGCCCTGAAAAGGGCCCTTACAAACGGGCGCAAAAAACGTGTTTGTAGCCGTGTAGTTTTTTTTTGTTTTTATGGATCAGGTGTATTCTTGTATAAAGGACAAATGCACACAGCTGCTTTAAAGATTTGTAAAGCAATGATGTAGTCAGAGCTGTAAAAAAAGAAAAAACTGAAAATTTTACGTTTGAGGGCAATAAATTATATAATTACGTACACGTGTATACACGGGTACGCAGTATATGAGATTATATGCAGAAATTGCAACACAGCCAGCGAGAAGAGAAATAAGGATACCCATGTGTACACATTTACGTACCTGTATACAAGATCTTTAAGGAACATAACTTGTGTTTTTAACTCAGGATCTCTCTGCCAGCAAGATCCTACAAATAAACATCAGAGATTATTACTTTTTGTGGGAACATCCCATGTGAGGTATGAATGCCTGTATACACTCAGTGAAAAGGAGCCAATCTGAAGGAAGGCCTATGACTCCACATTCCTCAAACCGGCCATAGAAGGGTTAAATTTCCTGCTCAACCGGCAGGGATTCAAACCATGTATGGACGGGCTGAATGTACCTAAGTTGATTGATCAATCAACTGGGGTACAACCAGCTGGTCGTATTTTACATGCAATTATTGCTCGCGCCTGTTATAGCCGCTAGCAATAATCACTGTGTTCTCCTGATGGGGACGGCTTACCCCCCACAAGGAGAACACAATGGCTCCACAAGAGGGATTGCCCCATCAACAGTGACTGCAACCTGTGGTTGCAGGAAAAAAAAAAACGCTCTGTCTATGGCCCGCTCCAGGATTCACTTCTGGCAGTGAAGTGACACCAGCTGTAATCGCAGCAAAAGGTGGTGCTACAAAGTATTAACTTCAGGGGGCTGAATAATTTAGCACGCCCAATTTTTCAGTTTTTTATTTGTTAAAAAAGTTTGAAATATCCAATAAATTTCGTTCCACTTCATGATTGTGTCCCACTTGTTGTTGATTCTTCACAAAAAAATTAGTTTTATATCTTTATGTTTGAAGCCTGAAATGTGACAAAAGGTCGCAAAGTTCAAAGGGGGCCGAATACTTTCGCAAGGCACTGTAACTCCAACTATATAGAACAGCAGCAACAAGTCAACTGCATTATTTCATTTTCATTTGTCTGTTGTTGGTTGTTGTTAACAGATAATAGAAAATATCGCCATAAGTAATAAAGTGAACCCCAACATATCCATTGGGGGCAAGGAAAACAAGGGGGATTGATGGGAAAGGGAAATGCATAAGGAAAGGAAACAATGGGGTACAGGGATAGAATGAGGTAGATGAGGAGGGGAAATGCTGGGTGTAGATAGGTACATGGGAAGGGAAGGAAATTGAAAAAGGGAAATTATGGGGTACGCAATGAAGGGAAATTATGTGGGTAAATGGTTACAATGAGAAGGGAAATGAGTAGAATAGATGGGGATAGACATTGAGGGAAATGATAGGGGTAGATTGAGAAGGGAAATGATAGGAGTAGATTGGGAAGAGAAGCGATGGGGTAGATTGGGAAGAGAAATGATAGGGGTAGATTGGGAAGGGAAATGATGTGGGTAGACTGTAAATGGAAATGGTAGGGGTAGATTGGGAAGGGAAATGATAGGGGTAGATTGGGAAGGGAAATGATAGAGGCAGATTGAGAAGGGAAATGATGTGGGTAGACTGTAAATGGCAATGGTAGGGGTAGATTGGGAAGGGAAATAATAGGGGTAGACTGGGACAAGACATGATGGAGTAGATTGGGAAGGGAAATTATGTGGGTAGACTGTAAATGGAAATGGTAGGGGTAGATTGGAAAGGGAAATAATAGGGATAGATTGGTAAGAGACATGATGGGGTAGATTGGGAAGGGAAATGATGTGGGTAGACTGTAAATGGAAATTGTAGGGGTAGATTGGAAAGGGAAATGATAGTCGTAGATTGTGAAGAGAAATGATAGGGGTAGATTGGGAAGAGAAATGATAGGAGTAGATTGGGAAGGGAAATGATAGGGATAGATTGGAAAGAGAGATGATAGGGGTAGATTGGGAAAGGACATGATGTGGGTAGACTGTAAATGGAAATGGTAGGGGTAGATTGGAAAGGGAAATTATAGGGGTAGGTTGGGAAGAGAAATGATAGGAGAAGATTGGGAAGAGAAATTATGTGGGTAGACTATAAATGGAAATGATAGGTGTAGATTGGGAAGGGAAATGATAGGGGTAGATTGGAAAGGGAAATGATAGGGGTAGATTGGGAAGGGAAATGATAGGGGTAGATAAAGGGACGGAAATCTTGGGGGTAGATAAGTAGATGGGGGGATGAGAAATGATGGGAGTAGATGGGGAAGGAAAGTGACTGGGACAGAGATACATGGGGGATGGAAAATGTGTGGGTAGATGGGGAAGGGCATTCGGGAAAGGAAATGAGGGAGGTAGATAGGTACACATTATAGATGATAAAGGGAAATTATGGGTGTAGATTGGTAGATAGGGAAGGAATATGATAGGGAATGTCACTAAGAAATGTAAATGATGGTGGTAAAGGAAATGAGTGGGGATAGATATTGAAGGGAAATTATAGGGGTACAGTACATAGGTAGAAGAGTAAGGGAAATGTGGTAGATGGGGAAAGGAAAAGATTAGGTGAACAGAGGAGATAGCTAGGTGGATGGGGAAGGGCAGTGAGAAAGGAAATCTTGTTACAAAAAATCTAAACGTTTTTAATTTCAGACTTTGCATGGAGAACATTTTAATCCTTCTGATGGCGGCCTTCCCCCTGGCTCTGCTTGGGGTCCTTCCTGGGGCAGAATACCTTTTTGTACCCCTCACACAGCACTGAGAAGAAAGGCAGAACGATTTATAAAGGACGGATGAAGGATATCGTACAGGATGAAAATACATATCAATATCAAAGTGTCCTTTTCCCACTTCTGCAGCAAACTTTTTAATCACAGAGCTTTTTATATTTTTTGTTCTGGAGGCTCTCAGGGGGCAATTATTCTCTGAGCAGCTTCACAGACAACCCCGCCGCGCGTCAATCTATTGAGGGGCCTACTTGTGAGAGGCGTGCAGAGCGTCTCAAGGAAGACAGGAGTGCAGACTATTGCTCTGTCGTCAGCTGCTGCAGAAAATTAAAGAGAAAAAAACCCTGATAACCGGCTATAAAGAAAATGGCTTGAACCGCGCGCAGCTCGGCAGAGACGTGGCGGACACCTACGCAGCGGCTTCAGGCCGGATAATCACACCATCAGACTTAGTTTCACTGCATTCTATTACAGAGTCAATCAAGTGAGTTAAAGCAAAGCACTCGGTGCAGCACCATCGCCGCTGCTGCTGCCATTACTCCTAATTTATGCTTAATCGTAGCTGACTTTTACACATGAAATCTTCCACAAAGGACACAATGGGAGTAAATAGAAAATTTCAATGTGTCCTGCAGTGTGTGGGGGGTGGAGGGGTCATGGGGCTGGATGTGATGTTCTGGAAGCTTCTTCCTGTGCCAGCACATAGGGGGAGGGATGGGGTTAGTAGTTTATGTACCACTCTAATGCCAAAAGGGTGTGCTGTCTTGGTATTTCCATTGGTCAGTGCATATTGGTAAGATGCCCAATTGACACCCAGGGGGACCCCTCCACTACACACACCAAGGAGCGCTCAAAGAGTCAAAGACAAATTCAACTATTGCTCTCTCCTATTAAAACAGATTTGTCAAATTTAATATAGATGTAAATTATAACTGGGTGACATTGGATTTGCATTGTGTGTTTGATTTGTTTTGATTGCTGTTTTTTTTTAAATAATCCCCATTACTTTAAATAAAATCCTATTTTTCATCCCTTGTTCTAGCTCAGTGCTGCTGATCTCCTACAGCCTTTGTGCAGCCACTTTATGTCTACATGCACTCCAGAGAAGCTGTATGGCATTTTTCAGGGCAGGCTTCCTGATGGTGATTACACTAGACCATGTTAGAGGGAGGGTTTGGGTGGGTCATGCATGTTATACTGTTGTACTCTCCGTCAGAAGCGGGAATCTTATGTGTCAGTTCATGTGGTTTACTCATACAATTTTAGGCAGGTGCAGGCTACTTTCTCCACTGCAGGTGGCACTCTTCCACAGTGGCATTGTTGTTGGAGAGGAAGTCAAGAGGAACATGGTTCCTCTATGGTTTCCTGGGTCACCGGGGAAGCTATCCAATTGGATGCTGCCACTCCATGTGACTATCAGCCATCTTGGGTCAAGCAAAGCCTATTTAAAGCCCTGGCTCCAAGGTTTGGCGCCCATTTTGCGAGTGGGTAGAGTAAGGACAAGTACACCACCTGATAGGGACAGAACCAGTGGCATGGAAAAGTTCCTTATAAGGAGGGAAAGCATAGGGCTCACAACTTCTCTGAATATCTTCCTGCTTGGGCATGAGACAGCCAGGCCACATTCTGCCGCTCACTACATGCTGCTGAAACCTGCTCTCTACATGCTGCTGGATCTGTGAGTGTTCCTGGTTGGGTTGCCTTCCCACCGAGTTTATTGTGAACTATCTTTCACAAGAAGTTATTTCATCACAACTGGACTGTGCGTGTTAATGCCGCTGCACCACACTTACACATTGTGTAATTATCTCTGTACACAGGAAGTCAAATGGGCATTACATACATAAGCTCTGCTTTCCCTTCCCAGTGGTTGTACTTTATTGTTCCTTCCTTTCAGCACAAACTACCACCCTACTCACACAGGCTTCTAACACATAGTACTGCGGCCCCGATTCATCAAGTTGCAATGCAATATTTCAGTCCTTGTCCCCGGGACACAGTCCACTCAGACCCCATTGACTTAGCGATGTGGCCCACCCAAATCCTGCAGCCCCTAATATCCATAATGAATGCCTGATTAGGTTGGAATACGGGTGACACTGTGATCCTGGGACATTGTCCAGAACAAAACATCATTGGGACTAGGGTCTAAGAAGCAGACCCAATACTGCTGTATATATCACATGTAAGTAGACACAGGAGTGATGTTTGTGTAGAGTCCCCCCATAATGTTATACATGTCACATGTATGTAGACACAGAGGGGATTTTTGTATAGGATCTCCCCTAACTGCTGTACACGCCACACGTATGTAGAGAAAGGAGGGATGTTTGTATAGGATCTCCCCATCATACAGTGGAGGGGGTTTCATCACCTTACTCTTTATCAATGACATCAACATTCCTTCTGCAGATAGGAGATAACCTCCGAGCTATTCTCACCTCCCCTCCCCCCTTCACTATCACAGCAGCATCACCCGGTCCAAATACATCCCACATATTACATGAATTTCTTCAACATTTAGAATCCAACATCACACCAATCAGAGTCACTGCCGGGAATCCTGCACATTTCTGGACTTCTCTGCACGGGAAGGTCGATAATGTTATCTGTGTCAGTTCATGTGTTTTACCCATGGTTTACTCATACATTGTGTAATTATTTGTGTACACAGGAGGTCAAATGATCATTACATACATAGGCTCTGCTTTCCCTTCACTGTGGTTGTACTTTATTGTGCCTTCCTCTCCACCATGCTCACACATAGTACTGGGGCTTCAACTCATCAAACTGCAATGTAATATTTCAGTCCATGTCCCCAGGACACAGCTAACCCCACCTACAGGTCATTCAGACCCCATCCACTTACTGGAGTGACCCACCCAAACCCTCCCTCTAAGTATGCTGGATTCACCCACTCATAGCCCCAAATAACCATAATGAATGCCTGATTAGGTTGGAATAAGGGTGACGCTGTGATATCTCCCGGAACACAACATCACTGGGAATGAGCTCTAAGATGTGGGACTGTCATGAAAAACCAGGACAGTTGTGATCTATGGCAAGTAAAGTGCAACTACACTGCACTGAGCACCACAAACCAAAAATGCTATTTAATTCATTTTTAATATTCAAAGCAAACTCCCCCATCCATCCCCCATGTCTCCATGCTTTATTTTAATGAGAAATAACTTTGAAAAACACCTAGTTGTGGCCATCTTGAGTAAGGGCAGATGATTCATGCAGCATTTACTTCTTATGTTCCATCTGCCCTTAGCTCAGGCATACAAGTAGAAGGGTGTGGTTATCTGAGAAAGCCCCTCCTCCCCTCCTGAAGATATCTGGGATGTATGACTTAAAGTCTATGTAAACCTTCTCCTATACCCAGTGCAGTGAATAGCCTCAGATACACAGAGATTAAACAAATCTCCTTATATAAGTTTTAAATGTATATCTGCTGTCTTTCCTCTTTTACACTGTTCAGAAGGTGCAGATCATGTTAAAAATTGTGTTTTTTCATTCAGCAGTGGGTGTGAAGTCTGGGCATACACTGTGTGAAAGCTGATTGGAGGAAAGGCACACACCCCCACTTCACATAGGCAGAGGAAGGAAGGCACATGTACAGCTGACTGTGAATAGACCAGCTCTCTGCTAATCTCCCTCTATGCTCCCTCCCTGACACAATTTTCCAGCTATTGTTATCTCCTGTGTCTGAGAGCTTGTCAGAAGTGACTCTGCAGATAACAAAGGAACAGAGCAGCAGAAAGGCATGGGGCTTAGACCCCTTTCACAATGGGGCCACCCATGTGTTCGCAGTAAAGCGCCACTCGTTTTAGCAGCACTTTATTGCTGTTTAATCAGTGCTTTTGTGCCGCTTTTCAGCCAGTAGCGGGGTGCTTTTAACCCAAAAAAAGGGGTTAAAAACTCCTGTTTTGCTGCACTTTCAAGGCACTTTGAAAGCACCGCCCATTCATTCCAATGAGCAGGGGCATTTTGGGAGTGCTGTATACAGTTTAAGGTGCCCTAAGCGTTATACATATGAGTATATAGAAGATCTTATCTCATCAGGTATTTAGCAGGTTGACCCAATAATCTGATGCAGAGGTAGGCAACCTTAAAGAGGTGGAGATCTACCTGCACAACACAGGAGAAGTCAAAGAATACCGGGCACAGTGTCACATCCTCACTCCTGATTTAAACCTCTAATTGGCATACCACCATGTCACAATTGTGTGCATTGCACAGCAAACATAGGTTTAAATTAGGTGGTAAGGCAACATATCGCCTCCACACAACCTGTCAAACACAGGGGAGCAGCAGTGCCTGCTGCACTTGTGAATGAGCCCTTAGTTGCATGGGGGAAGAGGATTTGTGCTAGGAGGGGGGATTTGTGCTAGAAGAGGTGATATGGTAAAGGAGAGAAGGAATTTGTGCAAGGGGGGAATTTCTTTTTTTGGAAGGTGGGGGGATTCGTGCTAGTAGGGAAAGAGGACACAACACGTCCATCTAGAGGTGGAGAAATTCCAACGGATGGAGACGTAGTCTAATAACCCAGTTGGACGATTTATG
>BLSH010031610.1:540668-551675 GCA_018402905.1 Glandirana rugosa | reverse complement strand
CCCCCCCCCCCCCCCCCCCCCCCCCCCCCCCCCCCCCCCCCCCCCCCCCCCCCCCCCCCCCCCCCCCCCCCAGATTTGTACTGGGAGAAGGGGAATTTATGCATTGGAATGGCAGGTCAGCAAGCCAAGACTGTGATCTACCAGTCACCTGTCCAAGAACTACTGGTTGCTGACCCCTGCACTAGAGGAAGACTCCATAAATATATACCTGATATATGACAATAGAAATATGGCACAGCAAGCATGTAAACATCACACAAAGAGAGTCATCAGAATATTATAACTGGGAATGAGAATTGGTAAAGTTACACTGTGATTTCCCTGTATTGAGAGCTATACTGGAGGTTGCCCCTGCTGATCTCAAAGATAACTATCCACCTGGCTGCCTCTGGAATAATACCTTTAGAATCTAAGCATGCAGCAAGTGACATCAATCTCAAGACAGATGTTCTGATTTGTATGTTTTTTTTGCCTCAGTGACTCAATGTATAAACACCTCTCGATGTGTGGGTCTGCCAAAGAAACAGCATTTTCAAAAGCAGGACAGAGATGGCAGCCAGATTTCCTTAATCCCACAAACAATACAGTGATGCACATGATACAATGTGATGGATCTTTGGCCATGTGATGGATGTGGTGCAGTGTGATGGACCTGAGACAGTGTATTGAGCTTTGCCTCCCTCTTCACATAACACCAGATAACAGATTTTTCCATGTAAACAAGATAAAACACTCACTGGCTCCTTCTGGGACATCTCAATGTGAATCCTGCTATCAATAAAAGCAAAGCTCCAACAGACACCATGGTGGTAAAACCGTCTTTTCTCTTTTTCTACGAATACATTTACAAACCGAATGTAGGCAGGTGCAGTCTGCTTTGTCCACTGCAGGTGGTGCTCAACCGCAGCGTCATTGCAGAGGGAAAGGAAGTCCAGAGGAACTTATATTTCCCGTATGATTTCCTGAGTCAGGGGGCAGCTTTTCGATTGGATGCTGGCACCCCATGTGATTCTGGCGGCCATCTTGGGTCAGGCATAGTCGTTGTAAAGCGGTTGTCTACCCGTATTAAAAAAAAAAAAAAAAAAAAAAAACCTGTAAGAGAAAGGCATAATGAGCTAGTATGCACCACATACTAGCTCATTATGAAATGCTTACCTCAAGCTCCGATGGGTCTGCTCGGTCCCCGCAGAGGGAGCCGACATGTTCCCTCGGCGGATACTTCCGGGTATGCGGCTCCGGCGCTGTGAGTGGCCGGAGCCGCGAGAAGTCACTCCCGCACATGCACGCTGGAGCTCCTCTTTCCAGTGGACTTTGCGCCGGGCCTGTGCCGGGACCTCACGGCGCATGAGCCGTGACGTCAGCGGCTGCATTTAGGGCGAATATCTCCTAAACCATGCAGGTTTAGGAGATATTCATTTTACCTACAGGTAAGCCTTATTATAGGCTTACCTGTAGGTAAAAGTAAAAAAAAATTGGGTAGACAACCGCTCTAAGACCCCAGCTCCCAGGCTTGGCGCACATTTCGTGTGTGGCTGGATTAGGGACAGGTCTCCCATCTGACAGAGAAAGTACCTAGCATCAGGGAAAGGTTCCAGAGGAGTTGGGAAAGTGCAGAGACACGCCATCCATTATGGAAGCCTCCCCATTTGGGTACGGACCGGCCAGGCTACATTCCACCCCCTGGGACAGATGCTATCAGCGCACCTGAAACCTACTTCTACTGACACATCTCTGTTACATGCTGTGAGTGTTTCTGGTTGGGTTGCCTTCCCACCGGCTCTGTTCTGTATTACCAAACTTCTATGAAAAGAAAATTCAGTTTCTCTGCACAGGGATTCTGAGTGTTTTCTGCTGCCGCCCCTACCCACATGGGTGTAACTGAGGCCGGCGAAGAATCATCTGCTTCTGACAAATTGAGCTGAAAAATATTTTTTGTTTTGTCAGGAAAATTCCACAATAAAAATTACAATAAACTTCAAATGACGGCTTATGGAAGATATGTTACAACAACTCCCAGCATTCAATGGTGACTAAAGGGACACATTGGTGTTAAAGGATACACTCCCAGCCGAACCCACAGTTTTATGTAGCTAAAGATCCACAACTTGCCGCATCTCTGGTAATATGTAGTAAAAACACACCCCTGCCAAGGCCCCAGTTATATGTAGGTAAAGACACATCCCGCCAACCCCCCCCCACCCCAATATATGTAGGTAAAAACACACCCCTGATTACACCCCTTGTTCTATGTAGGTAAAAACACACACACTGCTACACGCCTAATTATATATAGGCAATGGCACACCCCCAGTTATACTGTATGTAGGTAAAGGCACAACCTTGTCACATGCCCAGTTATGTATAGATAATGCCACTCGCCACGGCCCCCCATGCCGCACCCTCAGTTGCGACATACTATTGCGACTAAGTGCGACATATTATTTATTTTAGCTGAATACCCTTTACACCAGGGTTCTCCAAACCTTCTAAACAAGGGACCAGTTTACTGGCATTCAGATGTTAGGGAGGCAGACTGTGCACACTGGGAGTAAACAATGCCTCGCCTTTGGTATTAGGGGATGAATAGTGCCCAATTGTTGGTGTCACTGTGAGGAACTTTGACCCATTGGTGGTGTCAGTTGAAGGAATTATGTCCCATTGTTGGTGTCAGTGGAAGGAATTATGTCCCATTGTTGGTGTCAGTGGAAGGAATTATGTCCCATTGTTGGTATCAGTGGAAGGAATTATGTTCTATTGTTGGTGTCAGTGGAAGGAATTATGTCCCATTGTTGGTGTCAGTGGAAGGAATTATGTCCCATTGTTGGTATCAGTGGAAGGAATTATGTCCTATTGTGGGTGCCAGTGGGAGGAATAGTGCCATATTTCCAGTGTCAGTGGCAGGATCATTGCCTCAAAGGCCGGATAAAGGCAAGCAAAGGGCCGCATCCGGACCCCAGTTTGGAGACCACAGCTTTACACTATGGATGTTCTCTGCACTGATTTTCTTTTTTAGATTTGTATACTGGATGAAATAGTTAGCAAAACACTATTGGAATTAAGGCTGGGTTGGCACCTAATACCGATGCGGCTCACAGCAGGGGTGCAGTGTGTCCCCGTTCACCGTTTCAGGTCCGATTTCAGCCCAAATTTTGGGCTGAATTCGGACCTGAAATGGACCAAAAGACGCACAGGGCCGCATTGGAGATATGTGAAGCGGCTCCATAAAGAGCTGGTCAAAATCTTCTGCTATTACGAATTGGATGCCGGGAATCCGCACCCAATTCACAATGGTGTGAACCCAGCCTTAAAGTAGACCTGTCAGTAACTTTGTCCATGTGAATATATTCCTAGCTTTTTTCACTTTACAGCAGCAGTATTTTCAGAAACGCTATCATTTAGCATTAAAAAGAAGTCCTTGAGCTCTGGTCAGTGACTTTGCCTAGGTTGAGAAGTTGTCCCCAGTCTGCTGCAGACTGGAGGAAGCATTTCCTCAGTCTCCTCTCAAGTACTGATCAGACTACGACATGGTATCATTGTAGCAAGTCACATGAGAAAGCCAGAATGGCAGAAAAAAGATGGCAATGTCCTTCTGGAAAGAAGGGCAGATGAAGGCATTGGCGGGGGTAAGGGGTGTGGGAGGGGTTTGTTCACTGTAAGAGGTAATAGATATTAAAGAATACATGGATTTGGCTGAAGAAGAAAAACACTATGTCCCTTACAAGACTAGAAAAAAAGCAAAACAAAGTAGGACTTTAGAGGTGCTGGGAACCCCCTCTCAGAACAAAGTGTCAATACACAATAAAGGGCAAAATGTTTTTATTACATAAATAGGACAAAAAACACAAAAGACCCCCCTTAAAAGTCTGAATTGTTGTTCCTACACACAACAAGGATTGAGAACTCACTCTGACGCATTTTGCCTGTATTGGCTTCCTCAGGGGTTCCCAGCACCTCTAAAGTCCCACTTTGTTTTGCATTTTTGCAAGAAGTAATGCACACCTGAAAGTGTTAGACTGGCCATACATGGATTGAAATTCACCCAGTTCAGATTTGGTAGGGCGATGATCTACCTGTAATCGACTTCTGTTCAACGGCCCTGTTGGATTTTAGCCATTTGATCAGCATTGCAGGTTATAGACTGCAGCACCGATCTGTGTATTCTGACAGCAGGGAAGTCTCCAATTTGGATCTGTAGGAGGGCCAAGAGACCTCCAGACCACAGACAGCAGATGACGATTGGGCGCTAACAAGCAATCTGATCAATCAATATTCTTTCCTTCTTCAGAAAGATTCTGTCCCTTCGCAGGAAACCAGAAAATACCCACCAAATGTCGCCTGCACGCTGCCCAGGTCACAGATATATCTGTATATGGAGTGTATTCCTAATAGATTACAATTAGAAATGTTCCTAATAGAATGTTGCTTGTGGTTCCTAATCTGCATTACCCCAACACTTCACTTGCTGCCCTCCCCATGAGAGGATGGAAGTCTCTGCAGAACATTCCGGAAGATATTATGCAGCGCATACCCTCTGTGGAAATTTCCAGCTGTAAAACAGACTTGAAGTAAGCTGGAGAGCGACTTAATAAGATATTAAACACCTTCATCCAGGAGGAGAGCGCCCTCCCCCCGCCGCCCTGGCTAATTAAACCTTCCGCCAGCCCCGAGCCGTGTTTACTCCCCAATTAAAGAAAGTCACCTTATCACACCAAAGCAAAAGTGTATATTTAGATGGCGTGATATTTACCGCTGTGTGTTTTTTAATTAGACGCCGGCGTGTCCTGAACACATTTTATTTAATAAGTGCTTATTGATAATTTCAGTCACAGGAGGAGGGAAACAGGAAAACAAATAAATAAAAATGAGGGGGGAAAAAACTTTGATACTTAACCCAGAAAAATATATAGAAGAACTACTGCATGGACGGGGTGAGAATCCTCCAATGAGAGGGGCGATGTGGCTTTTGGCATGAAAAAAAGGCTGTTTTTAAAGTGTCACTAAACCCACATCATAAAAAATTATCAATAAATGGTGTATTACATGCTGTTCATACTCTCTCAGACACTATGAGATACGTTTTCTGTATTCTGCAAAAAAACTGGTTGATCCTGCTGTTTTCTATCTCTACCTTCTGTTCATTTCCGCAATTCAGCTAGGGATTTTGCAGCTGTGGTGGCAATTCTGCACATGCTCAGTTTACAGTGAGTTTCTATGCTGAGCATTTCCTCCCAATCACATCTGAGCAGCCCATATGACTATAGAGTCGCACATGTGGGTGTATACACAGTGGTAAATGACAGCCCACTCCCTCTCTCCTCCTCCATGGCCACTAACCAGCTAAACACAATGGGGGCGGGATATTACATGTAGATTAATGGAGGCTTTATGTCCCTCTTTTTCTAAAACACAGGCTGGATTAGCGTGACACAGCCTGTGACTGGCAGAAATCCGCCCCCACGCCATGTTATTGCCAAAAAATAATAAACATTTGATTTCCAATATATATTTCTATGCCAATTTAAAACAGTTCATGGATATTCTGTATTAAAAAGGCTGTTTTTTTATTTTTAACACGTGACCAGCAGCAGAGGACTAGAGGCTCCTCATGCTTATGTTTCCTTGCAGACTGGCTGGGAAAGATCTGGGTGATGTGACAGCTGGATATCGATTAGGAAAAAGGTGCTTAGATGTTTTTTTTAAGATAGGTAAGTATGAATCTAAAAAAAAAAGAAACCCCATACATCTCTTTAAGGCCTCATACACCCGGACGTTTTTTACAGCCGCCTTTTTGCGAGGTTTTTGCAGCTCTCCATGTTATTCAATGGCCCCATACAAACGCTGACGTTTTTGAGCTGTAGATAGCATCAGCGTTTGTAAGCTGAAAGCAGAACCCACAGCCAGCGTGTTCTCAAGCTGCAGCGTTAGAGCGTTTTTGACGCTGAGCCGGCAGAACACTCACTAACGCGCATTAACGCCGTAGCGACATTAACCAGCGTTTTTTAGGTTCAAAAACAGCAGAGGGATGTCTTTTCAAACAAAACGCGACGTAGCGCTGACGCTCAATAACGCACATTAACGCCAATGCAAAACGCAGATGAAATTGCGTTTTTGACGCTGATTGTTTCCTGACGTCGGTCCCAACGTTACAACTCGTTTTGTTAATACGCCCATGTGTACGAGGCCTTAAAGGGAAAGTAAACCCAGATGGGGTTTACTTTCCTCTACATGCCCCTGTAATGTAGAAGCATAATGGGCTACTCTGCATCGCATAGTAGCCCATTATGTGCCACTTACCTGCAAACAAAGCCGGCGCTGTCGCCTGTGCTGGCGGCGTCCATCTTCAGCCCCTCTTCCTTCCGGGGCCGCGACTCCGGCGCTGTGACTGGCCGGAGTCGCGTGACGTCACTCCCGCGCATGCGCACGGGACCCACCAGTCACGGCACGGTCGCAGTGAAGGAACGGCATGGAGGCCGTTTCTTCACTGCTCATGTGCCGACATGACGTCGGCACAGCAAATACACTTCATATCTCCTGAACCATACAGAGATATGCATGGCACCTACAGGTAAGCCTTATCATAGGCTTACCTGTAGGTTAAAGTGGTAGTCATGAGTTGACAACCACTTTAAGTGCCTCCCAGCACCTAGCACCAGGAACAGACTGATTACCAGAAACTGCTGGCTGCTGGGAGGCACCCGCTGGTGGACACTGGAACTACAACTTTCCTCCCAGGGAACCACAGTGCTACCAGCAGATGATTCAGGCCCTGACAGTGTAGATGATGAGCTCACATCTACTATCCACAGATTTACTACTGTGGGAATATTCTGACCCAGGTTTGTTCTTCCGTGAAAAGCCTGGGAAGGAATTTTTTTATAGGAAATTGACACAATTTGCACAAAAGTTTAGATTTGCTTCTTCTATCTAGACCAGGCATGTCCAAAGTCCGGCCCAACTGGAATTGTGGCCTGTGTTCCAGTTTTACACGACCCCACAGGTACTGTGCCAAAATCTATGTGTTGTGGCCCCCGATCGCTTGGACCCCTGGGATCGCGTATGTCCTCAGTCGGCGTTCTCGCGATCTTTCTGATGTCGCGGGATTTGGTGCATTCGTTCACCGTGCAGCACCTGCGATGTGTCTCCTCTTTTTTTTCCGATTCAGATGAATACATTATAAAATCTCAGTAAATGTCAGTTGGTCTAAATCAGTTATAAATATATTTTGACACAACATGTATACTTGGTTTTCTGTTCCTGTTCATATTTTTTGAATGTAAAAGTTGACAGACAACCTTTATTACCAATAATATGCAATGTACTTTACAATGTTCCTGACATATATTTCAGCTTCCTGGATTTTTTCTACATCTGGCCTTCAAGATATGAAAGACAGAGTGATTTAACACCTGTTTAGATTTGTCATCCATGTGACGAAATGAAAAGTATGCCGTTTGCAATAAACTTGACACAAAATAGTTAATTTGCATTTAATTTTAATGGTTCAGAGAATGTCAGGCAAAATGGCCGGCCCTCACGCATGTTCACTTCATCAAATCTGGCCCTCTTTGAAAAAAGTTTGGACACCCCTGATCTAGACCAAAACCACTGCGCATGAATATGACACTTTACTTAACCTGGATAAATGCAAAGCTGCTCGTCTTGCAGAAGATGGAGGTACACTTTAGACCAGTGGTCTCCAAACTACAGCCCAGGGGCTGGATACAGCCCTTTGCTTGCTTTTAGCCAGCCCTTAGGACACTATTTCATTCACTGTCACCAATGAAGGGCACAATTCCTTTCAATGACACCAACAATGGGGCACAGTTCCTGCCCAATAACACCAAGAATGGGGTACAGTTCCTGCCCAATGACACCAACAATGGGGCCCTATAACATCAATGATGGGGCACAATTCCTCCCAATTACACCAATGATGGGCACAATTCCTTCCAATTACACCATGCCCAATTGTGCCCAATGGTGGGCACAATTCCTCCCAATGACACACCAATGATGGGCACAATTCCTTCCAAAGACACACCAATGATGGGCACAATTCCACCCAATGACACCAACAACTGGGGTTCAATTCCTCTCAATCACAACAATAATGGGGCATGGTTTACTTCCATTAATGATAAGACATTTTGTACTCCCAATGGCCACAGTCCGGCCCACTAAAGTCTGATGGACAGTAAAATGGCCCTTTGTTTAGAAAGTTTAGAGACCCCTGCTTTAGACTGTACAATACTTTGGAGTGGGTAGGATCCATTGTAGTAGCAAACTGATGTAGCACCCTCTACCATAGGTAGGTGCTTAGAGATAGGTTTTTGCGGAGTGTAGCTAAATTTAGTCAGGCCTGATTGTTTTGATTCTGGGCAGGGAAGTGGCCCAGGGAGGACTGGAGACTGCAGGAAGCAACACCCCTTGGTTACACCTCCCCTCTTCCGGTTTTCCTCCCGGTTTTCCTAAATTCATATCCAATAATCAGATGCCTGCAGAGCTCTGATATGGGGACAAGGTTACTAATTGTCAGATTTGTGGAATAGGGATGGCCATGGTGGTTTTCCTGAATTCATATCAGATAATCAGATGCCTTGCAGAGTTCTGATTAGGAGATGTTAATATCTGATCCATGTAATGTAATTCTGATCAGGAGGTGAGGATACCAATAATACAGACACTTTTATGACTACACATCCGATAATTGGATATCTGCAAAGCTGTATTTCGGAGTTACTGGTTGTTTGGTCTGTGTAACGGGGACATCCCTGGTGGTATTCCTGAATTCATATCCAATAATTAGATATTGGCAGATCTCCCATCAGGAGAGAATATCCATTGTCTGGTCTGTGTAATGTGGACAGACCTGGCCGTTTTCCTGAATTCATATCCAATAATCGGAAATCCACACAGCTCCAATCAGGAGATATAGATCAGTCAGTGTAATGGGGATGGCCCTGTCAGTTTTCTTGAAAAGGTATCAAATAACTGGATATCTGTAGAGCTCTGATCAGGAGAGAAATATCAGATGTCTGGTCTGTGTAATGGGGACAGCCCTGGCAGTTTTACTGAATTTTGTATCTGTTAATCAGATATCTGCAGAGCTCCGATCAGGAGATGATCATACCAATTGTTTAGTCTGTAACTAGGATAGCCCTGGCAGTTTTTCCTGAATTCATACGCCCGCAGGGTTCTGATCAGGAGGCCACGATACCTATAATAGAGACGCTCATCTGTAGATATCTCTTTAAAGTGGATTCTACACCTGATTGCTGTCTGACCCCGCGGCTTCCCCAGCACCCCAGAGACCACAGCCGGCTGCCTTATCTCCTAATAAGCTTTACGGGTGAGTGCAGAACAAGGAAAACACTTTTTATAAATCAATTTATGAGCGCTGAAGAAGAGCAAGAGCACTTTATTTCCACAACAAGTAGGGGGTGGGTGGGAATCCCAATCTATAGGGAACTCCATACGAAGCGTCATCCATCTACACACACAAAACTGCCTTCATCATTAGCCCAACCTTGGACAACAAGCTGCCATTACATCAGAAACATCATAGGGTCATTAAAGCGGTTCTTCACTGCAGGAACAAAAAAAATTAAAAGCCAGCAGCTACAAATACTGTAGCCAGGGCTGGGACAGGGAGTGGGCAGGAGGAGCGGTTGCCCTGGGCGCAATGGTTTACTGTAGGGATGGGGGTGCCTGCCTTCTGTTGCATGGCTGACTGGAGAAGTGAACGTGGCAGTGATTTTTAACAAATGAGTGACTGCAGGGTGTAGGGTCTCCTAAGCATGCACATCATGAATGGGGGGGCATAGTTTGGCATCTTTGCTCTGGGTACTGGATGACCTTGTCCCGGCACTGACTGTAGCTGCCGACTTTTAAAAAAAGGACACTAACCAGTCCAACAATCCAGTGCTGCCCTCATCTGAGGCAGTAATTTACTGGTCTTCGGTCCCCAGTGCCGACATGCTAACTTCGGGCAGCCGGCTGTGACTCCTTGCAGCGTCACAGCTAGCTACCTTCTGTGCAAGCCACACTGAGGTTTGTGAATGGTCCCGTAGCCTTCTGGGACCTGTGATGTGTCTCAGAGGGCTGTGGGCTGGGAGGAGAACTTCCAGTGGATTAGCTGTGGTAATCTGACAAGAAGTGGGAGCAAGAACCTGCCAAAACCAGGTACCCACTCCCTCCCTTATAAAAAAAAAAAAATCTGCCCAAAAGTAGTAGGAGGGGGAGGTGGCAATACTGCCATCTTTTTTTTCTTCTCCAGAAGGACAGTGCCATCTTTGTTCAGCCATTACTCAGGTTCACAATGTACTTCCTGGAATGTGATGCCGGCTCAGAGAGGACAGCCCTGTACACTAATGTTATGAGAATTGTAGCGTACCATAACAAAAGTGGGTAAAGCAGTTTCCTGTCCATCATATCGCCCTTCTTCTATTTACTCTCAATTCTGTTCGGTTATATAAAGGAAGGAGCAGAGTCCTTCAGAAGCGCAGAGTATTTCAAGAGAGGAAAGGATAAAGGAAGGAGCCGAGTTCTCCAGTAGTACAAAGAATTTCAGGAGAAGAGAGTTAAGCAGATTCTACAAGTTTGCTGAACCAGCAAAGATTTGAACTGTGTATGGGTATTCTGAATGTACCAAGTTGATCGACTGATCAATTTGGGTACAACCAGCCTGCTGGGTTTTACTTGTGGTTATCGCTAGTGGCTGCTATAGCTGCTAGCAATAATCACTGTCTTCTCCCGGGAGGGATAGCTTTCCCCGCCCCCACGCCACGAGAAGACAATGAACAGGAGGGATTCCCGGACCAATGTTGTCAGAATTGATAGGGGAATCAAGTGAGTTTCTTTCATGCAACCCATTGCTTCAGGAAACAATTTTGCTCTGTGTATGACTGGCATTAGATAAAGTGTTGAATGATTTATGTAGGAGAATGTATATATATATATATATATATATATATATATATACACAGTATATACAGATGTACATACACA
>BLSH010031610.1:514541-529078 GCA_018402905.1 Glandirana rugosa | reverse complement strand
TGGTTTTTGTTTGGGAAAGTCTACTCATTCCAAATCAAAAGCAGGAGAAATTTTGAACTACTTTTGAATGACATTCATTCAGTCATCGTTCAAAGAATTTTCTGTACAAATGTTCATTCGAAAATCTACTCGTGTACAGTCAGCTTAACAGTTTCACCTCTTTGACAGCTGCTCTAGGGAATTTGCCTTCAAAGAAAGCATGAACAATTCATTATAATTCTGCAGATAATTTTCACAAATATATAAAAAGTTTATTTTTTTGGAAAAAAATTTTAATCAAATTTTTCCTCCCTCTTTTGCCATTATTTGGACAGACATTGAAGAAAGAACATCTTCAATGTTGCCAGATTATTTTTCACTTTTTTTCTCCCTTTAAATTTTTAGGAATGAGAGAAGAATTTGATCTGATATTGGCTGATTGCCAGATATGGGTAACCATACATGTAAAGATTTATGATTGATTTAAGCTGGCCATACATTATACAATTGTCTTATTCAATTTCCTTTAGATTTACCTTGCCTGACTGCACAAGAATTGAATGTGTTTAGATTTGACCTCATATTATATGGTTTTGGTAAATCTAAAGGAAATCTATAGAAGAAAATTTGTATAATGTATGGCCAGCCTTAGGTATGAGCTATAACAAACATGCGATTTACCATCAATTAAGATAACTGATGCAACAGACCCAGTAGTGTTCTGCACTGCATGATTAAGTGAAAATGTGATCAGTTACAGACCTAAATGATGTATTAAAAATGAATTGTTCAATCCATACAATCAGTTCTCAGACACACATGCAGATGTCTTTTTGATCAATCAAAAGTGATCGTCAAAACTCCACCAAGGGTGATCTATCTAAATCTATCTCACTAAATTAATAGAACGGAGAGTTTCTGATCTCTAATGTTATTCAAATCGATCCGTTTAGTGATAAACCTGGGTATGGTTCAGGAATGATCTGCTATCATTTATATGCCGATGACACCCAAATCTATCTCTCTACCCCTCAGCTCACCCCATCAGTCTCCTCACACATCACTGCCTTACTAACAGACCTATCAGCCTGGATGTCACAGCACTTCCTTAAACTGAATCTATCTAAAACTGAGCTCATTATATTTCCTCCCCCACGTGCCCCTTCCCTTGACTTCTCTGTTAAGGTCAATGGCACAACTATTAGTGCGTCCCCACATGCCAGGGTGCTAGGGGTAACCCTTGACTCTAAACTGTCCTTTCAAGACCACATCCAATCCCTGTCCAAATCATGCCGCCCCAGCCTACGCAACATCGCTAGAATACGCCCATTTTTAACCAATGACACCACCAAGCTTCTAATTCACTCTCTGGTTATCTCTCGCCTCGACTACTGCAACTCTCTCCTCATTGGATTACCTTTGCATACATTATCCCCCCTTAAGTCAATAATGAATGCTGCTGCAAGACTTATCTACCTTGCCAACCGCTCAGTGTCCTCCACCCCTCTCTGCCAATCTCTCCACTGGCTTCCACTCACCCAACGTATAAAATTCAAAGTACTAACAATAACCTACAAAGCCATCCACAACTCTGCCCCCAGCTACATCTCTAACCTAGTCTCAAAATACCAACCAAGCCGCCTTCTTCGGTCCTCTCAAGACCTCCTGCTCTCTAGCTCACTTGTCACCTCCTCCCATGCTCGCCTCCAAGATTTCGCGAGAGCTTCTCCGATCCTTTGGAACTCCCTACCCCAATCAGTCCGACTGTCTTGTAATCTATCCATCTTTAGACGATCCCTGAAAACCTTTCTCTTTAAAGAATCCTATACTGCTTCTACCTAATACTCTTTCTTTCGACATCAGCTCATCCCCCACAGCTTTTACCTTTTGTATCAATTTACCCTCCCTCTTAGATTATAAGCTCTAACGAGCAGGGCCCTCTGATTCCTATTGTACCAAATTGTGATGTAACTGTACTGTCTGCCTTCATTTTTGTAAAGCGCTGCGCAAACTGCTGGCGCTATATAAATCCTGTATAATAATAATAATTCATGAACATTACTGAAGTCCAGCTGCCAAACCCAACCCCTACTAAAGTCCATGGGAGATAATGACCATTTTCTAGGCTGATAGAGAAGCAAATCTCAAACAAATGACACAGGAAGCAGTGGCAGCTGGTGGTATATTTTTTTTTTCGGGGGGGGGGGGGGGGTTTGAGGAGTGGCAATCCGTCTGCCGTCACACCCCTGACCCACCCCCCCGGCGGTTTCACCTTGCATCTCCTCCTTCCTCGGCTTCACGGTGGCGCGGCTTCCCCTGCGTCTCCTCCCTCCTCAGCAGCCAACAGGACCGCTTCTCCTCTCGGCCAATGAGGTCTCAGGACCAGCATCCTGAGCCGACATTGGCTGGGGGGAGAATCAGGAAGACAATAAAGAATATTGATTCACTATTGTCACACAAGTGGGTTGTCACATACCCTATTTTGAAAGGAAAGCAATTAAAGCCTCCGGCTCTAATCATGTGCTTCTAAAAGAAAAAAAAACCCTATTGGAATCCATGCGTCTGGCGCCCTGCATGTAGATTAGGGGGAGACTGGAAACTACCCTCCTGTGGAACATTTTCCAAGGCAAAATACATTTTAAAAAAATGTTTGACTGATGCAGGGATTTTAATAATGCTTAAAGCAGAACTTCACCCTAAAAGGGAAGTTACACTTTATGTCCTCCTACCCTGTTGGATGTTTTTAGTTTTTGTGGAGGAGCAGGTACCCAGTTTTGGTTAGTACCTACGCTCACTTCCAAGCGGATCGCATAGGTGATTCCAATGCAAGTTCAGCCCCCCCACCTGCTGCCTTCTGGGACACATCACAGGTCCGAGCAGGCTGCGGGACCATTCAAACAATGCAGCATGGCTCATGCATGCGCAGTGGGAAACCGGCTGTGCAAGCAGTCATAGCCGGCTTCCCACACTAAACATGCCAGGGAACCAAAGACCAGCAAAGAACTGGCCTGGGTGGGGGCGCGCTGGATCCTTGGACAAAGTAAATGCCCTTTCATAAAGTTGACAGAGGCAGTATTTGTAGCTGCTGACTTAATTCCTTCAAGGAGGCTCAAGGACTTCTTTAAAGTAAAATGTTAAAAATGCAAAATTCCTTTAAATAACATGCTTGGGAGATGCTCTTAATTTGCTTGTGAAGTGGTACATCTGTGCAATGTACACAACCTGATACACTGACAACATTAACATTTAGGGCTGATTCACACCTATGCAGGTTGCAGTTTGCATACTCCAGGTGCATTTTGCGTTTTTCAATACACATTTTGATCCATTGAAGTCTATGAAACTAAAAACCAGAAAAAAGTCCCTGGCCCTTTCCATAACAAGCACAGATGTGAACGTGACCCATAGAAAACCATGTTACATGGACTGTAGTGTGTTTCTGCAAAACTGAAGACACACTAAAAAAATGCATAGGTGTGACCCAGGCCTGAGGGCTGGTTCAGACCTGAAACTTACAGGAACGCATTCCTGTGTGACTCCATTTGAATGGGCTGAACTCACAATAGATCACAACAAAAGCAATGCATGCACTACTTTAAAAAATGCACTGCAACCTGATCGCATGGTACTGTGATACCATGCGATTCGCTGCAAGCAAACTTATTGAATTTGCAATCTGAGTTTGGGGTGTTGTTAGGAATACATTGACCCCAGCAGCAGATCGCACACCCAGTGCGTTTTGAACACGGTGCGAAAAATGTGCATGTAACCTGGGTGTGAATGGGTCCTTACAAAAAAATAACAATGTTTAACCACTTCCCACCTGGCCGATAGACAAATGATGGCCAGGCGGGGGGATTCATTATTCTGACCGGATGTCCATGGAAGTCCTGCCGGATAACCTGTGATCGCGGTGATCAGTCGTGAGGTGTGTCAGTCTGACACACCGCTTTACCGATCTCGGTAAAGAGCTTCCATCAGAAGCTCTTTACCATGTGATCAGACCAATAACGGCTGGTCACAGTGTAAACAGGAAGAGCCGATTATCTGCTTTTTGTCTCCTTGCGTCTGCAGACGCAAGTAGAGGAGAGCCGATCGGTGGCTCTCCTGACAGGGGGGCCTGCGCTGATTGTTTATCAGCGCAGTCCCCCCTAGGATCGCCACCCAGGACCACCAGGGAGCCTGACCAGGGATCACCAGGGAAAGCCCACCCAGGACCACCAGGGAGCCGATCAGGGAGCCCACCAGGTAAGGGGCACAATGTCAAACATGGATTGCACTCAGTGCCTATTTCACCCAGGGCCGCCAGGGAATCACCTTACAGTGCCCTCTATCAGTGCCACCTATCAGTGCCCACCAGTGCCACCTATCAGTGTCCACCAGTGCCACCAATGTCCCCTATCAGTGCCCAGTGACACCTATCAGTGCCACCTATGAGTGCCCATCAGTGCCGCTTATCATTGCCCGTCAGTGTTGCATATCACTGCCACCTATCAGTGCCCATCAGTGCTGCTTATCAGTGCCTACCAGTGCTACATATATGTGCCTCATCATCAGTGCCACCACATCAGTGCCACCTCATCAGTCCCAATCAGTACTGCCTCATCAGTGCCCGTCAGTGCAGCCTCATCAGTGCCCATCAGTGATGGAGAAAATGTACTTATTTACAAACTTTTTTTTTCAAATTTTTCCGTTTTTGTTATTTGTAGCGCAAAAAATAAAAACCGTAGAGGTGAACAAATACCACCAAAAGAAAGCTCTATTTGTGGGAACAAAATTATAAAAAATTGTATTGGTTACAGCATTGCACGACCGCGCAATTGTCATTCAAAATGCGACAGCACTGAAAGCTGAAACTTGGTCTGGGCGGGAAGGGGGGTAAGTGCGTGGTACTGAAGTGGTTAAATTGTTGGTAAATGACAGCTCCCGCCTGCTTCATTGTTTTTGCAAACAAAGTGGCCAGGGATGCCCTTCATCTATACCAGACGCTTATTAGATGAGTGTATGATATATATCAGTGATTCTCAACAAGGGTTCCGTGGAACCCTAAGGTTCCTCCAGAGGTTGCTAGGGGTTCCTTGAGCAATGAGCAATTTCTGCCTCTCAGATAAATTCCCACTGACACCATTGCTTTTTTTTAGCTATCTGCAAGAAGGTAATTCTGTCCAATGACCACAAGTGTAAGGAGCACTCTTCCCAGTGACCATAACACTAATGTATCATGAGTTGTAGATTTATCATTTTTAGCAGGGGTTCCCCGAGACCAGAGAACTATTTCAAGGGTTCCTCCGTGTTGAAAAAGGTTGAGAAAGGCTGATATAGATGTAAAAAAAAAAGAGCATTAGGTTCCCCCTAGAAATATGTACCAAACCCTTATCCTTGATGAGGGTCTAGTATGTATGGTTAAGGAGTACTGCATCCCCCAGTGTAAATAGTAAATAAAGGCACACCTTTAGTCGTTTATTAACCACTTCAGCCCCGGAAGGATTTCCAGCTTTAGGACCGGAGCACTTTTTGCGATTCGGCGCTGCGTCGCTTTAACTGACAATTGCGCGGTCGTGCGACGTTGCACCCAAACTAAATTTGCGTCCTTTTTTTCCCACAAACAGAGCTTTCTTTTGGTGGTATTTGATCACCTCTGCGTCATTTCTGATCGCCGCTATAAACAAAAGAAGAGCGACAATTTTGCAAAAAAACCCAAATTTCTTACTTTTTGCTAAAATACAAATCCAAAAAAAAAATATAAAAAAACATTTTTTTTCACCGTTTTTGGCAGATTTATATTCTTCCTCATATTTGCGATAAAAAAAATCGCAATCGGCGTTTATTGATTGGTTTGCGCAAAAGTGGTCGCATTTACGGATGATGAGAATTCATTTTTGGGGTTTTTATTTTTTTTTTATTTTTTACTAAAAATGGCGGCGATCTGCGATTTTTAGCGGTACTGCGATATTGGGGCGGACATGTCGGAATGTTTTGACACTTTTTTGGGACCATTGGCATTTATACAGCGATCAGTGCTATAAAAATGCACTGATTACTGTGTAAATGTCATTGGCAGTGAAGGGGTTAACCTGCAGGGGGCGCTCTAAGGGTTAACTGTGTTCCCTGGGCGTGTTCTTACTGTAGGGGGACTTGCCTAGCTGGGGAAAGGAAGTGGTCACAGCCTTCACTTACAGGAAGGCTGTGATCACTTCCCTTCCCCCTCACACAGAGCGGAGGTCCGTGTTTACATACACGGACCTCCGCTCATTCGCTCCGGGGGGGGCATCGCGGGTGGCCGGCGGCAATCGAAGCCGCCGGACCCGCTCCCTGGACCCCCCCGGACACAGTGAGCGCGTCGTATGACAGCGATTCGCGTTACAGAGCCACATTGTCGCCGTCAATTGCCGATCAGCCGTCGGCAAGCGGTTAAAAAAAACAAAAATCCAGATTGAGATCGCATTTCCCTTGCTGAAGTTCTGTGAACGTCCAAAGTAATGGGGTTTTGCTGAGCCAAACATCCACCCACCAAAAGGTTCGGACCTAAGGTTCGAATTGGCCAAACGCCATTAAGTTCAGGCCTACAGGGCAGCTCGTCTACAGGTTAGTCACACTGAATGATCATATAGATATGTCTGTGTTTAATTGGTGGCCAGCGCCATGTTTTTCAGCAGATCTCCTGGTACAAGAGAGGAAAGCGAACACCCCACACAGGCAAGAGATGATCACTAGTTGCACTGTATTGTCTCGGATCCTCTGATATAAAACATGATCCCTCAGGTTTCACCCGGACTGGACGCTCCAGGCCTGCAGGAAAGGAGCACGATGAAAGGTGTTAGATCCTGCGAGGACTGCAGAGGTTCTTTGCCTGCTGCAGAGGAACAGACGGCTCCATTACCCCAGGCCGCTGTTGCCGTGTGAGCTCATGATATATGTGTGGAACACCATGCTGCTACACACTTAATAACACATTTTCCTGCAGACAGGCCAATAATGCCCATTGTAATCACTTCTCTCCAGCCGTCAGCACAATGAGTCCGCTACATTCTCAAGCACTTCCAGCTGCTAAATTTTTCACCAGTCTCCTGTATTATTCATATTGTGTTATTCTGAAACCGATCAGCACACCGACATTGAATGTACTTTGTAATCCCTCTGTGTACCTGATAGGAACAGTGGCACTCCCCGCACCCCCAGCCCTGGTGATCACCCCCAGCAACACAGGTCATTACAGGGAGTGCGAGGCACACTGCATCCCCTGGGGAAGCATTGGAGCAGCAGGGCGTCTTCTGGCTTAAGAGAGGGGACATCGCAGAGAGGAGCACAACTTTTATATAAGTTCCGTCAAAATAAGATCAGTCACTGGGAGCGACTTTACACCACCTACTGCATTAGGGTGTGCACCCCAAAGCTAAAACACTCATGCCTTTCTCTGCAGCCTCAGCTGCACAGGGCAGTGAATGAATGGGAAGTGCTCTGTGCTGAGTAGCTTCCTTTTCATTCACAAATTGAAGCATAGTAAACACAGTTTGCTATGCTTCGGTTATAAATGGACACAGTGAGTGTGCTCACTGTATTCATTTAGAAAAGGAAGGGGCTGGTAAATTACATATTTACTAGCCTTTTCCCCCACTCTACATCCTGAAACATCCCCAGCAGCAGCCGCGGGAGGAGGAGAGGAGGGAAGCCGGCAGCACAACAAGATGGGGGGGCAGGCAGTAGGGTGAACTGCACTGCATATATTGATTACCCCCTGCACACGCCTATGACCACAACTAATTTATCAAACCTTCAGATAGGAAAAAATCATGTCAATGTGGCCAAAGATACACACTATCAGCAGCTGGAAATCTCTTGACCGCACTTCCAAAACATATGTGGACTTTTCTTCAAATAGCAACCAGAACCATCATACTATGCACCCATCTGGTAAATATATGAATTCTCAGCCAATGGAATCCAAAGATTTCTCCTACTGATCACTCCTGATTTATATTATTTATCAGAGATGCATCAAGTCGCTTATTGTACTGCACATATGCTAAGCCAGAAGTAGAACAAATATTTGTTTGTTTTATACTGTATATTGTAATAAGCCTACCTTACAAAGCATATATACACAACACTTCTGTGCATCGCAAAATTGAACAATAACCACTTGACCTCCGGGAGGTTTTTCCCCGTTTCATGACCAGGGCATTTTTTTTCTATTCAGCACTTTGCTACTTTAAATGGAAATTGTTCGCTCATACAGCACTGTACACAAATGAAATTTGTATACATTTTTTTCACACACATAGAACTTTCTCTGTGGCATTTAATCACCACTGGGTTTTTTATGTTTTGTAATGTAAACAAAAAAACCCCAGAAAACTTTGAAAAAAGAAAAAAACCCAATATTTTCTACTCTTTTTATCCAGTTAAAAAAAAAATTAAAAAATCGAATTTCTTCATAAATGTAGGCCAGAATGTATTCTCTTATGTTACATGTCTTTGGTAAATAAAATCTCAATAAGTGTATATTAATTGGTGTGTGTGAAAGTTATAGCTACATGCAATGGTATATATACTGGAATTTACACAGCTATGCCGCTATACTGGTAATGGCGGTGATCAGCGACTTATAGTGTGTCTGTAATGCAGTGATCAGATATAATACTGTACACTCTCACTGTACTAATGACACTGGCTGGGAAGGGGTTAACATCAAGGGGCAATCAAGGAATTAACTGTGTGCCTAACAAGTGTACTGTTGTCTGCTTTTACTAGGAGATCTGGCTGTTTTTTCTGCCTTTACAGGCAGAAGAAACAGCCAGATCACTGATCTGTGTTCAGAGTCCCGTGTGTTTTTACCGACAGGACTCTGTGCTATGATTGGACAGAGCTGATCAGAGCTGGTCTAAGCCATAAATTCTTTGGTGGGACCTGCTGACAAAATTGCCATGTGTCCACACCCAGAAGCAAGCTGGCAATGTTTATTTACCTTGCTGAGCCTGCAGCTGCTGCTCAGTCACAGTAAGTCCAGGTTCACACTGACAGCAGTAATGAAATTGTTCAGCTGAACTCGCACCATTTCATTCCCGCATATCAGTCCCGACTTCAGGGGTGATTTCAGAGACCTCTGTGCGGGTTTCTGCAGAGATGTCTATGGAAATCGCTCTCTGAAGTCATCAAAAGTAGTACAGAAACTACTTTTGGGAATCGGTGCGGCGTCGCCAACCGATTCAGATGGTGCCGTTGCTAGGTAATCGCCACCGATTTGACATGCAATTTGACATGTCAAATCGCATGCCAAATCACTCCAATGTGAACCTAGGCTACATCTACTTTGACTGAGCGGCAAATAGTTAACATTTCAAACCATTGGTATGAAAATCAGAAACAAATTAAAGCGGTAGTAAACCCGCTGCTAAAAAAAAAAATAAAAAAAAATCCTGCAAGACAATAGCATAATATGTTAGTATGCATCGCATACTAACATATTATGAAATACTTACCTTAGAACGAGGCCCCCGATGCCCGAGTCGGTCAGCGCTAAGGACGCTGACATGTTTGTCCTCTTCTGTCTTCCGGGTACGCGGCTCCGGCGCTGTGAGTGGCCGGAGCCGCGTGACGTCACTCCCGCGCATGCGCGCGGGAGCTCTTCGCTCCGGCAGCCAGCTCTGAGATGCCGGCCGCCTCGGCCGGATCATCAGAGCGCATGCGCCGCTAATGTCAGCGGCTGCATGCAGGGCGAATATCTCCTAAACCATGCAGGTTTAGGGGATATTCTTTTTACCTACAGGTAAGCCTTATTATAGGCTTACCTGTATGTAAAAATAGCTTTGCGGGTTTACTACCGCTTTAAGGACTTTCTTACAAAATTTGTGGAAAAATGCTACAATGAACGAGTTTTCCGAATTTTCATACGAACATTCAAACAAACTTCTACCTTTGTATGGTTCACCCTTGTCTAACATTAACATGGTACAAACATGTTGGGGCACAGTGGCTTGGAGGTTAGCACTTCTTGCAGCACTAGGATCGCTGGATTGAATCTCAGCCACAACACTACCTACATAGAGTTTGCATATTCCCTTTGTACTTGTGTGAGTTTGTTTCGGGGTACTCCAGTTTCCTCCCACATACCAAACACATGCTGGTAGGTCTAAATTGTCCCTAGTGTGTGTGTGTATGCATGTGAGGTATGGGCCTTACATTGTAAGCTCCTACAGGGCAGGGACTGATGTGAATGTACAATATGTAAAGTGCTGCATAAATGGTCAGCACTATATAAATAAATAATAAATCTTACAGACTATACCTGCAAAAACCACTTAACCTCCGGAAGTTTTACCCCCCCCCTTCATGACCAAGTAATTTTTTGCGATACGGCACTGCGTTTTTTTAACTGACAATTGCACGGTCATGCAACGTTGTACTCAAATAAAATTGATGTCCCTTTTTCCTACAAATAGAGCTTACTTTTGGTGCTATTTGATCACCACTGCATTTTTTATTTTTCACGCTATAAACAAAAAAAAAAACTGACATTTTTGAAAAAAAAAACTTTTTTTCTTTCTGCTATAAAACATAACCAATGAAAAAAATAAATAAATAAAAGGTCTTCATAAATTTAGGCCAATATGCATTTTGCTACATATTTTTGATTTTTAAAAATCCCAATAAACGTATATTGATTGGTTTGTGCAAAAGGTATAGTGTCTACAAACTATGGGATATATACTGGAATTTTTGTTTCATATTAGTAATGTTGGCGATCAGCAACTTATAGCGGGACTGCAACATTGCGGCAGACAGTCTGACATTAACTGACACTTTGTGGGAACCAGTGACAGTGCTAAAACAATCCACTGTCACTGTACTAATGAGAAGGGGTTAAATATCTAGGGCGACGAAGGGTTAACTGTGTGCTTAACACGTGTTTTTGTGTACGCAGTGTGTGTTTTTTTTACTAAGCAATGTGCTGGTATTTATTCCCTGCATTGCTGGGACAGAAAATACATCAGAATCCCACTGACAGAACAGAGCTTTGCATTGTTTTACATATGCAGAGCTCTGTTCTATGTCTCTCCTCCCCGATCAGTGGGTGCCGGTGGACATCCATTGGCCTTTATTTTCACCTGGTGGTTCAGCCTGTAAGTCTGTTCTTCAAAAGAACAAGCTCTTTTCCAGATGAATCAGTCTACAGGAATGGGACAAACCATTTGCCACTGACAGTGGTGCTTACAGTGATAAGCTTTTATTACTTTACATAAAATCTTTATCCGAAAAGGAAACTATTTACTGTAACTGTTTATCAAGTGTGAGCTGGAGTTCAGCTTCAATTTGGTAGTGTGTCTAAATCTGCCAGTACATCTAACACTCCCCTCCCCCAGACTGCTAATGCTGCTGACCAAGTGGTGGTGGCATTCTAATACAGGAGGTGTGTTATTGGCCAGATCACCAGATGAAAACAGAGGGGAAAAAGCCTAAAAGTTGCTTCCTGGTTTCTGGCCCAGGCCAATGTGATTTCATATATCACAGAAGTTTTCATGGGCATTTTATTCTTTCATCTGGAGGAGGGGTTTTCTCACCTAATCACACCCTTCTGCCTGCATGCCTGAGCTAAAGGCAGAGAGTTTCCAGGAAGTACCGTATTTATTGGCGTATAACACGCACCTTAAGGGAAGTTTCAGGAAAAAAAACAGTAAATACAGAACTTTGAAGCAAAAAAAGGGTCGGTGCCCATTAAAGCAGCATGATCAGTGCCCATCCGCAGCCTCGCCATTGCCCATCATTGCAGCCTGATCAGTGCCCATCTGCAGCCTCTCCATTGCCCATCAATGCAGCTTGATTGATGCCCCTCTGCAGCCTTGACAATGCCCATTAATGCAGTCTGATCCATGCCCATCTGCAGCCTCTCTATGGCCCATCAATGCAGCCTAATCAGTGCCCATCTGCAACCTATCTATTTCCCATCAATGCAACTGATTAATGCTCATCAGTAGCCTCTCTATTGCCCATCAATGCAGCCTGATTAATGCCCATCTGCAGCCTAATTAGTGCCCATCAGTGCAGCCTCACCATTGCCAAATTACACAGATGGATCTCCTGTTTATATGGCGTCTATTCTATGAGCCATCCAGGAGGTGGGACTGTGTGTGACTGAGCGCCGAGTAAACAGGAGATCCATCTTTGTAATCTGGCGGCGCTCGCCACTCCCCTCCCTAGGCAGCCAGGTAAATATCAGTGTATAACACGCACCCATTATTTTCCCTCTATTTTCAGGGGGGAAAAGTGTGTGTTATACGCTGATAAATACGGAAAATGCTACATGAATCATCTGCCCTTACCCAAGATGACCACAGCTGGAAATGCTAGGGGAGTGTTATAGGTGTCATTTCATTCTCCCTGGGGCTACGCACACTTCCATCTCACAGCTTTTTATTTCTGATGTGTACTCTTTTGAACAAGTTGTGTAAAACATTTCAATAAAACTTTTTTGGAAAAAAAATTAAAAAGCATTTTCCGTTTTTGGTGCTCAGATACAGTTAAGTTCTACTTTAATTCTCTCCTTTCCCTCACCAGAGTCCATATATTGGTTAGTTGTATGCTTGTCAAACAGGTCCCTGGCACCTATGGTCACAATATGGACAGTCGGCACTGGGATTTTTACATTAGTAATTCTCATTCCTGATCCCTGTCCATGGTGCTGAATCTGCCTGACACCCAAATCTGCATCTGGATTTATCAGCAGTAAAATAACATCATAAACTCAGCTCAAATTATAAGAATTGATATAGGTACCTACATCCCTAATTCAATATTGGGATTTCCTCACAAGGAAGGTTAGAGGGGCTGTGGGATTTTATTGGTACCGACATAAGCTTACATAGTCAATTTCTTTAAAAACATAACGTTTATTTGTATAGAAAAAACATGATAAAAATGAAATGTACGCTCAAAAACATGAACAGTATACAAAGATTATATATATTTTATCATACGGTCTATAGCGATGTGTTTCTCAACATGTTTCGCGGGAGATCCGCTTCTTCAGGAGATTACCACAATTACTTTTGACCAAACGCTGAAATGATAAAGAGACTTTAATATACAGACCAAACCAATAAATAGTTACATAAAGGGTCCTGTAAATAGGCCCACAATTTATAAATATATAACACCTAATCTTTTGTTCAATCACAGTGATACACAAAATCCCACAACTGCTTACCATGCATATAGCCCATTAAAATACCCATTGAGCATATCATCTTTAGACAATTGTCTGCTTTTAAAGGGTTCTATTAACCCAATGAAATGATTTGTCTGCTCTACTAAACAAGGTACATACATTGGATTATTGAATTACTATAGAAGTGAACAATGCCCACTGCTTTAGGCTATCGGCTCAATGGGTATTTTAATGCTGCTAATTCCTCTTTTCTGGGTTAAGATATTTTTATATTCACTGTTGATACCATATAGAGCTAACATTATTTCATTTCATTATTATAACAGTATACCCTCCCATGCTCACCCCAGGGGAGTCTTTTTGACTTCCAGCACTATACCTCTGTGGTTCTATATGCATGGTAAGCAGTTGTGGGATTTTGTGTATCACTGTGACTGAACAAAAGATTAGGTGTTATATATTTATACATTGTGGGCCTTTTTACAGGACCCTTTATGTAACTATTTATTGGTTTGGCCTGTATATTAAAGTCTCTTTATCATTTCAGTGTCTGGTTAAAAGTAATTGTGGTAATCTCCTGAAGAAGCGGATCTCACGCGAAACATGTTGAAAAACATTGCTATAGACCGTATGATAAAATATATATCATCTTTGTATACTGTTCATGTTTTTGATCGTACATTTCATTTTTAACATGTTTTTTCTATACAAATAAACGTTATGTTTTTAAAGAAATTGACTATGTAAGCTTATGTCGGTACAAATAAAATCCCACAGCCCCTCTCACCTTCCTTGTGAGGAAATCCCAATAGCAGTAAAATAACATTAGACACACGTATATGTCTTCTTCTTCCTCCTCTCTTTATAAATGAATACAGCCTCTAAATAAGTTGGCATCATTGTGTATCTGTCAGTGACTTTACAAGCCAGCCTGAATACATTCCTGACATTTCGTAATATACAGCAGCAGGATCATTTTTCAGACTAACTCCACTTTTATCATTTTGAGCAGCACAGTGACTGAGTGGTTAGCACTCCTACTTAGCAACACCGGAGTCATCGGTTCAAGTTACAACCATGGCAATACCTGCCTGGAGCTTGCATGTTCTCCCTGTGCCTGCGTGGGTTTCCTTCTACATGCCAAAGACATGCTGGTAGGTTAATTGGCTCCTGTCTAACATTTCCCTAGTATGTGTATGTATGAATGTCAGTTAGAGACCTGAGATTGTAAGCTCCTTGAGGGCAGGGACTGATGTGGATGTACTATATCCACTTGCCGACCGCCGATCGGAGATTGACGGGGGCAAAGTGGCTCTGTAACGCAAAACGCCGTCATACGACGGCGGCTGCATTACAGACATACTGTGAGCGCGCGCGCGCCGCCGGAGGCGCGCGC
>BLSH010031610.1:500717-514531 GCA_018402905.1 Glandirana rugosa | reverse complement strand
CGCGCGCGCGCTCACTGTGTTCGGGGGGGGCCAGGGAGCGGGTGCGGCGGCTTCGATTGCCGCCGGCCACCCGCGATGCCCCCCCCGGAGCGAATGAGCGGGGGTCCGTGTATGTAAACACGGACCTCCGCTCTGTGTGAGGGGGAAGGGAAGTGATCACAGCCTTCTCGTACATGAAGGCTGTGATAACTTCCTTTCCCCAGCTAGGCAAGTCCCCCCACAGTAAGAACACGCCCAGGGAACACAGTTAACCCTTAGAGCGCCCCCTGCAGGTTAACCCCTTCACTGCCAATGGCATTTACACAGTAATCAGTGCATTTTTATAGCACTGATCGCTGTATAAATGCCAATGGTCCCAAAAAAGTGTCAAAATAGTCCGACATGTCCGCTGAAATATCGCAGTACCGCTAAAAATCGCAGATCGCCGCCATTTTTAGTAAAAAATAAAAAAAAAATAAAAACCCCAAAAATGAAATCTCATCATCCGTAAACGCGGCCACTTTTGCGCAAACCAATCAATAAACGCAGATTGCGATTTTTTTTATCGCAAATATGATGAAGAATATAAATCGGCCAAAAACGGTGAAAAAAAATGTTTTTTTATATTTTTTTTTTGGATTAGCATTTTAGCAAAAAGTAAGAAATTTGGGTTTTTTTGCAAAATTGTCGCTCTTCTTTTGTTTATAGCGGCGATCAGAAATGACGCAGAGGGGATCAAATACCACCAAAAGAAAGCTCTATTTGTGGGAAAAAAAGGACGCAAATTTCGTTTGGGTACAACGCCGCACGACCGCGCAATTGTCAGTTAAAGCGACGCAGCGCCGAATCGCAAAAAGGGCTCCGGTCCTAAAGCTGGAAATCCTTCCGGGGCTGAAGTGGATATACTATATATGTAAAGCACTGCATAAATTGATGCCACTATACAAGTGCCTTAAATAATAAATTTAGGGTTCATGCGCACCCAACTTTCAGATCTGTGTGCTGTTTTTTTTAATATCTGTAATACTAATAAGCGTGCGTACATGTGTGCACACCTAAATGTATTCTACTGGATGAAGTGAATTGGATGAGGAGTTATATGCTTCTAAATGCTGTACAGAAATACGTGCATAAAACACAAGTAGCTTATACAGCAATACATGAGGTTTTTACAATGGGAGTTTTTACCAGCTTCTGGCAACAAGATCCAGAGTAGGTATGAGTATTCTAAAATCATCTGTATGCAGGAGCTCTTAAAGGATAAGCTCACATTTGGAACGTGTTACAATGTACACTCAAGTACCTCCCTCCCTATACCCCCCACCATGACGGGGGGGGGGGGTCATCTTTCCCTGCAGCCGCCGTCACATTAAAAATCAGCACAACTGTGCAGGGCTCCGCTTGCTACAAGCCCTGTCTGTCGCCACGACAGGCAGACTTGTGGTTCTCAATGGTCTATAAGGGTGCTGATGAGCGCCCTCATAGTCCACTGCCATTGCCTTCAACTCTCTAATAGAAAGTCTGTACAGAGGTACAGGCAAACAGCTAGACGACATGTGTCTGCAGGAGCCTGACATTGCACCTACGATTCACTGATTGCTGGTACAATGCTTTGCACGCTCCTTTGGGGGGTGGGGGGGGGGGGGATAAATGCACATTTTTACTGCAAAAATATGGTCACAAGTTTTTTCCTGAAAGGTGAACTTTTACTTTAAAGCTGAACTCTGGCTATCTTTGTGCTGGCGCCTCCCGACCCTTTAAGAGGTTTATGATTCCAGGAGCGGGGCTTAAGATCACGTGACTGTGTGCGCACTCTCAGCACAGCTGTATTGACAGCAATTCACGCAAATATGCAGCCTTTCAGCATCAGGACCAGGTGCCAAGGGGCCGCATATTTGCATGCGGCTGGCGTCAAGGGGTTAAAATTCCACCTTGCAGTGCCCCTTCCACAGAAAACTTCCCTTTTTTCCTGTGGCCTTCTACTTGCCTTATTCCTTGCACCCTTGACCAGTCGTTCCTCTCCAACACTCCTGGAGTGTGGATGGGCCCTTGATGTCCTTAAGTATAATGCATGACCATACACAATGGTATCAGTGTAGAGAAGGAGGTTCATGCTTTATATTAGGCTGAGATAATGTCATCAGTCTGCTGCAGGCAGCATTTCCTCTATCTCATCTACTCCAGTGAACAGACTGCAACATTGTAACCTTGTAGCAAGTCAGAAGGTAAGAGGCCGCAGCAGGGGCTGATCTATGTCAGACATTTGTAAATACAGCCAAGAACCACACCAGCACCAGAAGTAGATGGTGATGACTGAACACAGATTGTACTGTCCTTCTAGAGAAAAAAAAGCAGATGAAGGCATTGTCGGGGGAGTGCTGTGATCTCTGTGAGAGGTAATAAATACTTGGAGGTGTTACATTGACACATTAATGATCATGTATACACTTATCGTGACACATCAAAAGTCAATCTGTTATTATGTGAATAACTAGACAGATCTTGTTTTCTTTAAAGGGTGACAATAAGAAATTTTATGTCATGCGGAGTTTGCTTCTTTATTGTATTCGCTTATTGTTGGTCCTGTATATGATGTCAGCCATGTATTGTGCCTGATGGGAATTATCACCCGCCCTCAGTGGGAAATGGAGGGGTTCCCTGCGGCAGTGTCTCATCTCTCTCCTGGGGTTGTGATGTTGTTAGTAGCGGTACTGGCAAGATAAATCACAGCTTACTTCATCTTTCACCCTCCGTGGAGGAGCCGCTAGCTGTGTGTTGGGTCTGGTTTGACGCGTCGGAGAGCGTTCAGTGTGAATTCAGTTGGAGTTCTCCACGTGAGCCCGCATACCGCCATTCTCTGCGTCCCTCCCTCGCAGCTCTGTTTATCATTGACGGCTTTTGATTTGGAGAGAGAAGGCCATTCCGGTACTCAGTAAGCTGTAAACCTGAATTATTTTCTTTTTTTTAAGATCCCTGCTCAGTGTTCAGAGACTTCACAGGGAGATAAGCACTTCTGATCTCCGCCAAGAGATGTGACGATCGCAAAGCCTCAAACACTTTGTCTTAAATGTCCTGGAGAACTTCTCTGCTGGCCAATCTTGGCTAAGTGGCGGCTCCGGTAGTGACTGAAAGAGGCAATATTCAATTATTGTCAGTACATCGCTGCTGCAAACAAGGCCGCTTTAGAATATAAGTACCACTTGGGTCAGAGGTAGACATGGTGGCTCCGCCTAAAACATGAAGCACTTTTCTTTCTCAAACTCTCAGCTTGTGAGAGGAGCAAAGGTTTAAAAGCGTAACTCCACTTTTGTTGAAAAAAAAAACATTCCCCCTGGGTGATGAACATTGCAAGGATTTTAAAGAGGAATTTCAGTCCGCTTATATAATTTGTAATAAAAACATCTTTGCCATTCTGAAGCTTCCCTCCAGCCACTTTGCATATTTTATATATACTGTGATTCTGTACTTGCCAAATATGCTGCAGAAATCTCCCTCCACTAAGACTGGCTGCAGCCATTTTAACTGTGGGCAGCTGAAGTTGCTGCCTGTTCACTTCCTGGATTTAAACAGACACAGACCGAGACACACACCACTGCTGGCCTGCACATTTTCCTCTATCGATGAATACACATGAATCTCTGCAGTCTCCAGTTATTTCCACTCTCATCCAGCCCGCCTCAGCTCTGCAGCTCTCCTTGGCTCTGCTGTGACTTATCCCTCTTAATGAGAGAGAAAGAGAGCTCTGCATGATGTCATAAGCCAAGGCTAATGACGAGACAAGAAACAGGAAGTGGGCTGTATAAGGTATTTACTGGCAGAAAAAAAATAATGTTTTACTATCCAAAGTTAAAACAGCAAGAGCAGAAGATTTAATAGATGGAAAGATGAAAAAAATTACTGAAGGTCTGCTTTAACAACCCTTGTTGCAGATTCCTACCTTTTGTTATTTTGAAGAAAACCCTGTGTGTTCCTCTGTGCCCATGTTCGAAGTGGGTCTAATGGGAGTGGCTTCATAATTATCAACCAGCTGTGCACCTGCAAAGCTCTAATGAGGGAAGCTGCTGGGCTTGCGTTCCTTTATACGTGTTCCTCTTGGGTGCCATCCCCTCCAAAAAAATGACATTTTGTTGCAGGGGATGGCAGGAATCTGACTTGTATCTTAGTGTAGACTTCTGGGAAAATCAGTGAGCCAATCACACAAACAGAAAATTATGTTTCTGGGGGGCGTTCTGTACACATTGTGTACAGAACATCTCCAGGTCGCCATATTGCATTACATTTTACAAAATATTACAAAGCTGCAGATTGAAAAGGAAAGGCAATGTTTAACCACTTCAGCCCCGGAAGGATTTCCCATGTTAGGACCAGAGAACTTTTTGCGATTCGGCACTGCGTCGCTTTAACTGACAATTGCGTCCTTTTTTCCCCACAAATAGAGCTTTCTTTTGGTGGTATTTACTCCCCTCTGCGTCATTTCTGATTACCACTATGTTTTAAAAACATTAAAACTGAACCCTACTGTATGCAGGTTTAAAAGACACAAATGAATGCAGCTCTGTAATCAATAAATGTACTTCTAAATATCAGCTGCGCAAGTACCTGAATTCGACGTATATCCGTTCCTGTACAGCAGAGCTCACACTGGGGGGGGGGGGGGAAGAGCAGCACAAGGAGCCTGTGCTGCAATGCAATGAACATGCTGATGGGAGTAGAGAGCAGTGTGACAGAAATTAGCTCATCAGTCTGCTGCTTTTCATTTCACTGTCTAGTCACAGAGTAGGGGGTGGGGCAGAGACCTGTAAGCGTTACTTCATAGAAGTATCAGAATTGAAAAAAAATAAACATACATACTCAACTTTATGCTGCAGCATCGATCGGTGTGATGTTGCAGTTGTCCCACATCAGGTTTAAGACTGGGAACTGAGTGAACACATGACCACCGATCGCTCTGTACCTGGTTTTCTCTGAGAGGAGGGCAGCGATTGTCAGTCACCGCTCTACCACTCCAGCGCTTACTGGGGTGCCCTCTTCGCAATCACTTCCTATTACTGCACATGCATTCCAAAGATGGCTACATGGCATTTCTTAGCGTGGGTTTCCAGATGGTGACAACACCTGTGCAATGTGTGTACTCTTCATCAGAAGCCCATATGACAGGGCAGAAGTACAGATAGGAGACAGGGACAGTGTTGTCAAAGCTGCAGATTTCAAAATACTAAAAATTACATAAAAGTGTTAAAGCTTAAAGTGATACTAAAGTCTCTTTTTTTTTTTAAATAACAAACATGTTATACTTACCTGCTGTGTGTAATGGTTTTGCACAGAGCAGCCCCGATCCTCTTCTTCTTGGGTCCCTCTTTGGTGCTTCTGGCCCCTCCCTCCTGTTGAGTGACCCCCACAGCAAGCGGCTTGCTATAGGGGCACCCAAGCCAACCCGCAGCTCCCTGTGTCCATTCAAACACAGAGCCGCAGCCTGGCCCCACCCCCTCTCTCCTCATTGGCTCACTGACTTTGATTGACAGCAGTGGTAGCCAATGGCGTTTTGCTTCCGTCTGAACCAACGAGGAAGGAGAGTCCCAGCCAAAGATTCTTTATTAAAGAGAGATCACATCACAGAGGAGTGCAACGTTTCAGAGCCATGCAGGCAGGACCCCTTCATCACATCAGGCATGTGATAAAGGGGTCCTGTGCAGCTCCGAAACGTTGCACTCCTCTGTGATGTGATCTCTCTTTAATAAAGAATCTTTGGATGGTGATCCACGGTGTGCTGGAGAATATGTACACTTGTATGACGTTTCCAGGATCCAGCTGGTGATCGTTGCAACACCCACTTTTACATGAGCCTTGTTTGCCAGAAAGGTGTGCAATAGGAAAATAGACAAGAAGGAGAGTCCCAGACAGCCAAGTCTCTCATGCAACATCGCTGGATCAAGATGGGACTCAGGTAGGTATTTAAGAGGTTGAGAGGGGCTGCTTCACAGTGAGGTTTTTTTTTTTATCTTAATGCATAGAATGCATTAACCACTTCAGCCCCGGAAGGATTTACCCACTTCCTGACCAGGTCATTTTTGCATTGCTTTAACTGACAATTGCGCGTGCGATGCTGTACATAAACAAAATTGATGTCCTTTTTCCCCCCACAAATAGAGCTTTCGGTATTTGATCACTTCTGCGTTTTTATTTGTTGCACTATAAACAAAGAAAGAGCGACAATTTTGAAAAATATATATATATTTTTTACTTTTTTCCATAATAAATATCCCAAAAAAAAAAAAATTCTTCCTCAGTTTAGGTCAATGTGTATTCTTCTACATATTTTTGGTACAAAATCGCGGTGTACACAACCTACAGCGACAAGTGGTTAAGATAAATAAAATCTTCTGCCTTTACAATCACTTAAATTATATTTTAGTGACTGGATGTGTAACTATTTTAAAGAGGCTAAAAAATCCTCAGTAAAGCCCTCATATCTTATAATGGTGGGAATAAGTCTCCAGAATATATTCGGTTATCATTTTCAGCACTTCATAGAGAAAACCATTCCCATAAACAGGAGAAATATATTTTATTCATGCAATCAGTTTATTTTCCTGTGTGTGGCCAGACTGATTCCCCATGTAAGCTCGGGTCAGGGAATGATCCAGAATGCCTCCTCCTCCTCGGCTCTGCGGCAGCCTGTCACTCAGCCCCGAGTCCCAGCGTAGCTCAGCCTTGTTTAAAATTGCATTATAATTGCAGACAGAGAGGATTCTGCCACTTGTAACTGCATCTTGTCTTGTTCCATTGCAGACTCCCCTCCCTCCAGTGTCAGCGCTCTGCTTCGATAGGCACAGAATGAGCCAGTCACTAGCTGGAGGAAACTCCGCACATTGCAGCACACAGCCGCCTTCCCCTCCGCCATTCCGATCACTCCTGTGCAACATGACGGCTGCTTCCTTCATCATTTTCTATACGTCCCTTTATATAAATACCCTGCAATGTTATTCCCTGAGGGCTGGCAGCCAGAATGAGATGTACTCTATATTTAAATTGCACAATTAGATTATTTGTTTTTTTTATTTGTTTGTACTAATGGTGCACCGAATGGAAATTTTGGTGCCGAAACCGAAAATGCACTAAGCCGAAAATTACAGTTTTTAAAAAATATTAATATTTTTATATGCAATTGTCATATGCAGCCTACCTGTGCCTGGGCATTGACAGGCGGCACTGATTGGAAGCACTGATTGGTGGCGCTGATTGGAAGCACTGATTGGCACTGAAAGGCAGCACTGATTGGTGACACTGATAGGTGGCACTGACAGGTAGCCATGATTGGCACTGACAGAGGAGATGAGCTGGCACTGACAGGTGGCACTGGTTGGCACTGACAGGTGGCAATGAAAGGTGGCACTGGTAGGTGGGCACTGACAGGCAGCACTGGATGGCACTGACAGGTGGCACTGATTGGCACTAGCAGGTGGCACTGGGTGACACTGGCAGGTGGCTCTGGCAGAAGAGTTGAGAAGATTAACATTGCACAGATCGCGCTGCTTGTAAGAGCCGCTCGGTGCATGAATCTGTCATGTAATTACACTGAATGCAGAGAGAAACACAAGCTGTCAGATCTTCACGCTGATGTCGGAGGTGGGCGGGACCGAACAGCTATCAAACACCCGCCAGCCAGCCCCTATCCCATTGGCTGGCGTTTGATAGCTGTTCAGTCCCGCCCACCTCCAACATCAGCATGAAGATTTGACAGCTTGTGTTTCTCTCTGCATTCAGTGTAATTACATGACAGATTCATGCAGAGCGGCTTTTACAAGCCACGCGATCTGTGCAATGTGAATCTTCTCATCTCCTGCATCCATTGCGGGGGTATGTGACACACATACCCCCGCAATGGGCGGTACCAGGGGCGGACCCCGTCCCCTTTCGGTATCGGGACTTTTTTGTTTCGGCCAGAAAACACAGTTTTTGGACGAAAATGTCAAAATGTCGGTGCATCCCTAGTTTGTACTTTAATCATTTATATAGCTCTGACATATTCCACAGTGCTGTACAGGAAACACTGACCAAGTCACATCAATCTCTGCACCAAAGGACCTTACAATCTAATGTCACCCCACAGTCACACATTACTATTATACATGTATATAGCTCTGTCTTCTTCCACAGTTCCGTACAGGAACAAATAAGCCAGTCACAGCAAGCTTTGCACCAGAAGAGCTTACATTCTAATGTCCCACCACAGTCACATTATTATTATACATTTATATAGCTCTGACATATTCCACAGTGCTATATAGAGAACACTGAACCAGTCACATCAATCGCTGCACCAAAGGAGCTTACATTCTAATGGCCTACCACAGTCACACACTATTATTATATACAGCATTTTTATAGCTCTTACATATTCCACAGTTCTGTACAGGCAGTCCCCGGGTTACAAACAAGATAGGGTCTATAAGTTGAATTTGTTTGTAAGTCAGAACAGGTATATATTTTAAATGCATCTCCACCCAAAACAGTACTTTTTAAGTTTTTTGGATAGCATAGGGAAGAGGTAACATCTCTGTAACATTTGTTTTGCTGTCTGTGTCCCTGTTCAGAAGATTTCACCTCACTTTGTCCCTATGAAAATTGAATTTTGAAAATTTTGGGTTGTTGTGGAAACATGGATTAGTGATAAAGCTTCAGTCTAGACACCTTTTTCCCATGATAACTCTTACAGAAGTGAATTTCCCTTCCTAGGGGGAGATTTCCTCTCACTTCCTGTTGTCTCCCTCCATTTGTAAGTAGGAGTCGTTTGTAAGTCGGATGTTTGTAACTAGGGGACCGCCTGTAGAGAGAACTGTGAGTCATTCGAATTAGTCTCAGCATCAAAGGAGCTTACACTCTAATGTCTCATCACAGTCACACGTTTATAAAGCTCTGACATTCTTCAGTGCTGTACAGAGAACTCTTAAACATCCACACCAATCTCTACACCAGAAGAGCTTACACTCTAATGTCCCACCACAGTCACACACTATTACTAAACATTTATCTAGCTCCAACATATTCTGAAGTGTTGTACAGAGAAGAAAAAAAAATGCCAGTCACATCACTCCGTGCAACCAAAGGCGCTCACGTGCAAATATCACCACCACAGTCACACACTATTATTATACAATTACTGTATATAGCTCTAACCTATTCTGCAGTGGACACTGAGCTAGTCATATCAGTCTCTGTACCAAAAAAGCTTACACTCAAATACGGCTCGATTTAGGGCTTGGAGAACCCGGGGCACTTCTGGTTCTGGGGACCCCTCATACACAGAGTTGGTTTACATTCTCAATGACAGTCACATATTTTGAAAATGCATAACACAACGTCATTTTGAGGTCATTCGTACACACACACACGCAATCATAGCACTCTAGGTGTGGCTCGCTTGAGCTGCCAAATGTTTTTTTAAAAACAATTCAATAAACCAGTCCAGAGTAAAAAAGTTTACAGATGGTGGCCGGCAAAATATAACTTCCCAATATACATTTAATAAAAGAAAGTATTTTTTTATTATTGAATATTTTATTATTTATTTTTTATCATTTTATTTGTTTTTTATATTGTATTGATATATTTTGTATAGAGGGGGCCCCTTCTGTCAGGAGGCCCAAGGCAGTTTCCCCTTTTGCCCCTTTATAAATCCGGCACTGCAGTCTACTGACCCACCATAGTGAACAACCTCTCTTACCCTTTCAGAATGGATTTTTATTTTTTTAATTCCTTTATTACATATGAAAAGCATGTAAAGTATTTCCTTGGTGGATTGGAGTGAAAAATCTGATTTTTGCTTTTAGTCCCAAATTCTCGTCCAGAGAGATTAGAGCTCTTGATACATTTAAAAAGAATCCAGAAACGTTCTATGCAGAGCTGCTTTTAATGGATTTGTTCTATTATGTGTTATGTGTGAGATGTTTATCACGCGTGTTCCCTTTCATTCTGTAGCACTTTGTAAACGTTTTTCCTTGAAAAATTTCTTTATAAATAAAATGTATTTTTGTAATATGCTGAGTTAAAGTGGTACCTTCATTTTAACTTTGTAGCGTAAGGCCCCTTTCACGCGGGCTTATCCATTTGCGGAGTCCGCTCTGCTCAGCAGGGATTGATCCGCTGATCCCCGCTAAGCAGGTGGATAACAGATCCATCAGAGCACCCATTCATCCGATCTGATTCTACAGACAGATGGAAAATAGGATTTCCATCCGTCTGGATTTCACAGACAGGATCAGATCGGAGAGCGGCAGATGTCAGTGGAAATGTCTCAGCTGACATCCGCCGTTCCATAGGGCTGCATGGAGCGTCCGTTCAGGTCCGTCTGAAAAATGGACAGGAGGACCTAAACGGAATGCCCGTGTGAAAAGGGCCTAAGAGATGCTTCCATTCCCCATTGTGTGCTTACTATGGAGGCGAGGACATAATCCTCTCATATGGTCTTACCAGGAATGCTTTTGTGAGCTCCCCCTACATTACCCTTTGCAGGATCCATTAGGGGGCAGTGACGCAAACCTATGGTCTCAGCTTTATGGTGTCACCCCACTCTACTGGGTATACGAGGGGTCTTCAAAAAGTTTCTGCCCTCTGTTATAACCAACCGCCCTCTGGAAGACCCCCCCCCCCCCCATGACCAGGCCGTTATATAGCTGAAAGAAATATTGTTTTTTTTTTAATTGTTGGTCTTTTGTTTATAGCGCAAAAAATAATCGCAGTTGTGATCAAATACCACCAAAAGAAAGCTCTATTTGTGGGAAAGAAATTACATTAATTTTATTTGGGTACAGTGTTGCATGACCGCTCAGTTGTCAGTTAAAGTAACGCAGTGCTGTATTGCAACTGACAATTTAAATGACAATTTAGCGGTCATGCAACACTGTACCCAAATAAAATTAATGTAATTTCTTTCCCACAAATAGAGCTTTCTTTTGGTGGTATTTGATCACGACTGCGATTATTTTTTGCGCTATAAAAAGACCAACAATTAAAAAAAAAAACAACAATATTTCTTTCAGCTATATAATATATTCAATAAATTTGCAGTGGATGTAAACTCACCACTCACCCAGTATAAACTAATGGCACAGTATTAATGTATATGTACATGCAAGACTCCTGCATGTATCCCTACCTTGCAAATGTCATCATTTTCAGCAGTAGCAGCCCACAAAACTCTGGAATCAGTGGATGTCTCTCTTTGCTGAAGCTCGCTGGGTGGAGTTGGGATGTCACAAGACTTCCCACCCAGCTCTATCCTGAGAGCTGGAGGAGAAAGGAGGAGGAAGTATGAGGCTCTTTTTGCTCCATGCAGGAGATAAGAATATGGAAGGGATGAAACAACTCCTTTTTCTCCCTCAGTCATTTTTTTTCCTACTGAAAAAAGATAAGGGTATTACTCAGAGTTGGATTAACTCTTTGTGGCAAAACTGGGCACAGATGACATGATATACTCCCCTGTACAAGGTAGAAGTGTCAGTAAAACATTTTTTTTTTCGTGTTTACATCCACTCCACCTTATAGTTTTGTCACATATGACATATGCTTGCACAGGCTCTTATAGTGTGGAGCCTCATCGTCTGGTAAGGGCATATCTTTTGTTGTCACAGTGAAAGGTACACTTTGGGTGATTTTCTTCATTGGTCATCATACCAGACGTCAGGATTCTTCCCTTATCAGGGACATTTTGGACTGAATATATGTCACATGTTATGTTTTAGCGCGGCATCATATTTCTTATTATTTGATTTACACAAGTGTTCCATTGCGTGATTGCCAGCTGCTATTTTTTCTTTTTATCACCAGTGTAATTTCTGCATTTATTTTCCCAATATGTATTCTGCTACATATTTTTGGAAACAAAAATCCCAATAGGAGTATATTGATTGGTTTGCGCAAACGTTATACAGTCTACAAACTATGAGATATACTAGTAATGGCGTTGATCAGCAACTTACAGTGAGACTGCAATATTGCTGCGGTCAATCGGACACTAACTGACACTTTGTGGGAACCATTTACACTAATACAGCGATTAGTACTAAAAATTTGCACTGTCACTGTACTAATAACACTGGCTGGGAGGGGGTTAAACATCTAGGGTTAAATCTGTGCCTAGTTCAAGTAAGAAAGGGAGAGACCCTATGGTGTCCTACAGAGATGGAGTGGCAACCTGGACTCCAACCAGGCCATGCCCCCAACGCATTTCACTCCACCCCTCAGAGCTTAGTCATGGGGAAATCTGTGCCTAGCTAGTGTTTTTGTGTTTACTATGTGTGCTGCTTATACTAAGGGATGTGATGGATTTTCTTTCCCTGCTGTTAGGCAGAGCTCTGTCCAGCCTCTCTTCCCAACAGTCGGCGCGTGGCAGTGGACATCCATTCACCAGAACCCGCTGATCAGCTTCTGCTGTGACTAATCACGCGCCCCCTAGGCGGATGTGCAGAATCACGTATATATACGTGATTCTCCACAGATCGATCATCCTGCAGCAATAAATCGGTTACAGGGTGGTTGGGAATTGGATATTAAAACTTTGAGTGCGGAAACTTTTTGAAGAACCCTTGTAATATATGAAGAATGCAATTCTGTGAGAGGAAGAAAAGTAGTATGAACTGCCTTCTGAAAATGCTGATTATTTCTAGCTTCAGTACATTCTGAGAACCTTTTTGCCACCTAACTCAAAGTCTGATTTGCATTCAGGCTGGGTTCACACTATTGTGGGATGAGGGTTTCCCTGCATCATTTTGCATGTCAGGAGATTGACCAGCTCTCAATGGAGCCGGTTCACACATCTCCGGAGTGGCTGCGGAGTGAATTGCACAGGAGTCCCATGTGTCTTCTGGTCTGTTTCAGGTCCCAATTCAGCCAAAAATTCGGACCGAAATCGGACCTGAAATAGTGAATAGGGACATACCGGACCCCTGCAGGGAGGAGCTCCACACGGCAGTGTGAACCTGGCATTAAAGTTTTTGCGAATTTTCTCAAAAAATATCCCTCTACTGTCTTGGATGCTGTGAATGCAGCCTTTCTTACGCTGGTCATGTAATAAGTGTAGGTCTAGCCTAGGCTACACTGTTCTGGTAGTAGTTGAGGTTCAAAGACCCTTTGTTGCAGAAGAGTACACTCCTACCACAAGGTCCCATGCACACAAATATTTATTAGCTCCAAAATCCTCAAGCGCTTGGAAATACAATGTAAATGCATGCGCAGGCAATTGCGCATGTACTGGAGCATCGATGTTTCCAAGAGTATGGGCAAGTACATTCATTCCACTGTGTAACAGGATGTACACGCCACCTGCAGCTCCCAAGTAGGTGAAAAGCGCTGGGGAGTTTTATAATTGAGGAGCGTATAAACTTGCGTGCATGGGGCCTAAATGTTTTTGTTTTAGTTTGAGGTGTGGTGCCACTTTAAGGTGTGCAGGGGCCACACACAACTTTTTTCTCCATAGATCAAATTTTTGTTTCCAGTCACTTCTGGAGTCCTAAAAATGCACAGTAATCGAGCACGGTATACTTGAGAACACCACATTTGATAACATCATCTTCCAGGTGTGAGGCAGCCAAATGGCCCTCAGGCAACCCCCCTGTGTGGGCCCCCGGATACAAGCTGCCCCGACATGCCCCACGGCCTGCTATACAAGGGAGGTTAATAGGGAGCCGTATGCGCACATTGGGAGTCTCATCCTATGTAGAGCTGGTAATTGCCGCTCTCCACCCTGTACATGTCTTGTATATTAAAATGGGAGCTGTGATTCTTCCATTAGCAGAGCCCTGCGCTGTTTGGTGCTGGGGAAGGGGGGGGAGTTCATA
>BLSH010031610.1:467032-480355 GCA_018402905.1 Glandirana rugosa | reverse complement strand
ATAGGCCATCAGTGTATCAGGTGTGATCAATTTTCAATGATTTGCACCATAGCTTGTAGACTCTATAACTTTCACACAGACCAAATAATATACACAAATTTGGGTTATTTTTACCAAAGATAGGTAGCAGTATAGGTTTTGGCCAAAATTTATGGACAAAAATTACTTATTTGCAAAATTTTATCACAGAAACTAAAAAAAATTTTTTTTTTTTCAAAATTTTCGCACTTTTTTCAATTATATCGCAAAAAATAAAAAACCCAGAGCTTCTTAAATACCACCAAAAGAAAGCTCTATTTGTGTGAAAAAAATGACACAAATTTTGTTTGGGTGCAGTGTAGCATGAGAGAGTAATTGAGATTCAAAGTGTGAGAGCGCTGAAAGCTGAAAATTGGTCTGGGCAGGAAGGGGGTATAAACGTCCTGTATTCAAGTGGTTAATATATGTCGGAGTCCATTGGACATAAATGACATGGCTCCCAAAATCAAGAACATTTAGTTTTAGTATTTGGCACAAATCATAAATAACTTTCATAGCTCTGTGTTTTCCCAACACATTTCATTTCCCCCTCTAGGGATGGATCCATTCACATTGCAGTGCTGCTGTTGAGGGTGATTGTGGTGCACTTTCTGTAGGGTAATGTGTGTTTTCTAAGGACATCTTATTAATCCAACCAAGCCACATTTTGGAAACTTCAGCTCTTTTGGAAAGGAGCTGTGAACAAGGGCGGTGGATACAACCCATTGTCACCTTATTGTAAGAAGAAATGACCTTAAAGGGAACAATCAGACTCCTGGGAAGGATAAAAAGAGCTTAATATTAAACTCTGTGCAGAACGCACATCCAACAAATCTTCTGATAACATCCAGTATATCTGATGGGAACACAGAGCATAAAGGACTATTCAGGGAATGGACAATGCTTTCATTTCTGGAAGAGTAAATACAAAACTGACCAACTCAAATAAAAGTCTTAAAACAAAAATCCCAGAATGAAAATGGGCATAATTTTGTACAAACTTCTCGCATCTCCTAATTCTACACCCAACATGTACTATCTGTAACTTCTTAATGATTTCTTAGTTTATGCATGCAAACCATTGCACAAATCTTGTGTTCAGAAGACACAGTGCCCCCCAGCTGACAATCCCCCCCAAGCAAAAAATCCCCCTCCCAGAAGGCAACCACCTTCGGCAGACAATCCCCCCCCCCCCTCCTCCTAGGAAAAAGAATCCTCACTTCTGGCACACCATCCTCCCGTGACATTTTACTTCCAGATGAAAACAAACACATGAGACCCCCTGCTAATGTACAAGGAGACCCCCCACATGGGATCTAGCTAGTCACACACTGGGTAAGAATATACTTCATCAAAACAAAAACAAACAAGCAAGGGATTGCTGTCTGTTCTCTGTCTGTGTCAAAGAATGATAATCACAATGTCTTCATAAATAATTAAGACATGAAATCACATCAAAAGAAACAAATCTCCATAATATTTGTAGGGTCTATAATACAGCAGCTGTTCTCAGAGGCCCCCGATGATAACATAAGTAGCCAAGGGCCACAGGTGACCCTAGCAACTGGATGGTTATACGCTTTTCCTTTATCATCACTCAGCGGATTCCCCAAACCACATTTACTAAGAAACAAGAATCTAACAAGAGGCAATGCACAAAAACTCTAATGGCAGTCGCCTGGCACACCATGCTGGATAACGAATCTGCACCCCCCTGTGTATTTGTACTCTGATTAATGACGTTCCACCCCCTTTAACTATTTTTTAACTATTATTTTGTATCATTATTATTTCTGATTTAATATGAACTTTTAATTATTATAATTTTTTTTTAACCACTTGCCAACCGTGTAATGTAAATATACAGCCGCAAGGTGGACCAGTTCTGGGAGGGCATACTATATAACGTTCTCCCAGAAGCGCGCTCCCGCGTGCCCCCTCGCGCGCACCCGGGAGCATCGGTGACCACCGGGTCCGGGAGACCCGGCACATCACGGATCGCGGTAAATGGCCGCTCGCAACGGCCGTTTACCACATATTCGCTCCGTCAAATTACGGAGCGATTAGATGTAAACAAGGTGGTGCCGAGTTCTTTTTTTGCCCAGCGTTCTACTCCTGTAAGTGGCGCTGTAAACCCTGCAGTCTAGATTATAAACAGTTGTGTCCGTCAATGAATGCAAGAGAAATGAAGTTCCACCCCAGTTTATTGGTAAAACACAAAACAAAAGAGGGTGCAACAGCCTAGTGCATTATTTCATGAAACATTTATTGATTATGCACATAAAATATACTCACAAGGCATGTAAATGAAACAGTATATCAAGCTACACATCTGTAGCACAGTTGTACATAGGACTCAGCGTAATCTAGATCCCAGGAGGACTTCACCGGGGTCCTGACTGGTTTACGCGTATCAGAGGCTATACCTTCTTCCTCAGAGCCAAATTAATTTCTTCCTCACAGCAAATAATTTAGCTCTGAAAAAGAAAAATTAATACGGAGTCTTTTGTACGATCGTGCTATGGATGTGTAGCCCGATATGCTGTTTTATTTACATGGTTTGTGAGTATATTTTATGTGGATGACCAATACATGTTTTGTGGGATAATGCACTAGGCTGGCATGCTCACTTTTGTTTGTGTTTTACAGCTGGCTTCAGGATTTCCCTAGTGCTTAGAGGGCAGCAAGGCTTGCAGTATTAAAGGAGAAGTAAAGCCTGGATCACAGGAGTGCAGTCTGTTTTGCACTCCTGTGACCCATTTTCAGCAGAGAGCAGGCTAAAGTTCGCTCTCTGCTGACGTCACAGAGTGGTCCAGGCTCGGGCGTCATCATGACCATAGGGTCGGGATCCGCCCAGATCCCTTTACCGGCACCAGGCATCAGTGAGCCGCTGAGAGCCTGAGCCAGCCGCTCCCGCCCCCTCCACAGCCCAGCATTCCAGTGAGCGTGAGGGGCAGAGCAGAGAGCTGCTGACTGAAAGCAGCTCTCTGCTCAGGAGCTGTGAAAACCGTGTGATCAGCGGTGTTCTCAATGTACAGGAGCTGGGGGACAGATGTTGCATCCACCTAGGTAAGTGTGAATCCAAAAAACCCATACGTCTCTTTTAATCCTATGAACCGCTACCAGACTATCACACTCATGGGAAAAAACAAATGGCCACTGCCCTCACCTATTGACTTTGCAGCAAGAAGCACATGGACGGGCAACGCATGAAAAACAAACCTTTGCTGCCATGGTGATATGTGCTGGGTGTCCAGTGCGCCCCTGTGCCTTTAAGGAGGGGTGGGCTCCCATCAGGCTCACCTGCCCTCTGCCTATCCATTATAATGCATGTGCTTCCACTGTGGAGGCTCTCAAAATTTAGAGAGTTAGGGCTCATTTACACTTGCTTCAGCTTCAACACACATTAAAGCGCCTACCGCTTCCACATGCTTTCATGATGTGTTTTTGATGCTTCGGTGGTGCTTTGATGAAGCTTTGGTGATGCTTCGGTGAAGCTTTAGTGATGCTTTGGTGAAGCTCTTTTAAAACTTGGCAGATGCCCTGTGTGTGTGAGGATCTCATACCTGCAATTTCTCCAAAACAAAGCAAAGCTAAAGCTGAATTAAAGCCTCTCAAAAGCTGCAGGTGCTTCAAGCGAGCTTCAAGTGAGCTTTGCCATAGACTTCTATGGAGGCTTTGAAAACGCTTTGAAGCACCACTAAAGCAACATGGGGTATCATTTTTCAAGCCAAGCAAAGCAAAAGCAAGGTGTAAACAAGACTGTAAGCTAACCATTTTATTTAGTGACAGGGCCTTTGGCTGGGGTTCAGAGAGCTTTAACAAAGCTTGTCTGAAGCCTTGTTTTGAAGCAAGTGTAAACTAGCCATTAGGACTACAGAAAATACTAAGGTGCCTTGATGAGGCTCTGTAGCTTAAAGCGGAGGTCCGCCTGGGAAAAAAAAATAAAAAATTAAAAGCCAACAGCTACACATACAGTAGCTGCTGACTTTTAATAATAGGACACTTACCTGTCCTGGAGTCCAGTGATGTCGGCGCCCACCGCCGATCTTCGGATCGGGTGCAGCCGCATCAATTGCGGGTAAGGGAACCCGGACGTGTAGCATTACAGCTTCACGCCGGGCACCTTACTGTGCATGCGCGAGGCTCCGCTGTGCTCTGCTATAGGAGGGAGCCGGGTTGCTGACGTCAGCGACCATGTCTGCCGGCCCAAGCTCACGGATGTGTGGAAAAGGACACCTGTCTACAGACAGGTCTCCTCTCCCCCCCCCCCCCCCAAAAGGTGCCAAATGTGAAACCTGAGGGGGGGAGGAATCCAACCAGCGGAAGTTCCACTTTTGGGTGGAACTCCGCTTTAAGCATGTATTTGAAAACGTGTGCAAACTAAACCCGTTTTTAATGCATACTGTTAGACAGGATAATTCAGTTGGTTGCAGGCTGGTCGGTAAGCTGGGAATTTCTTTGGTTTTGTTTATCACACTCAAGAGCAGGAGGTGATTTGCTTTGTACATGCTAACAGTTTATTTGTACTCTAAATAAAAAAGATACATCCAATGCTTCAGCACTGAATAAAGAAGATTCACCTCGGTTGTGATGAAAATCCACCCCTGGTGCATTGACACTTGGAATAATAAAGTTCCACCCCAGGTCCTGCCTCCCAGTGTATTGATACTTTGAATAATAAAGCTTGGTACTCTAGAACAGGGGTCTCCAAACCCTTCAGTAGGGCCCATCATATATTTTACAAATATTTGGGGCCAAAATAAAGTCCCCATCAGAGTCCCCTTTCCATTAGGATCCCCATCACAGTTCCCCATACATCAGGATCCCCATAAGAGTTACCCTTACATCAGGGTCCCCATAATAGTTCCCCTCACATCAGGATCCCTATCAGAGTTCCCCTTACATCAGGATTCCCATCAGAGTTGTCCTTACATCAGGATCCCCATCAGAGTACCCCTTTCATCAGGATCCCCATAAGAGTTCCCCTTACATCAGGATCCCCATCAGAGTCCTCCTTCCATCAGGATCCCTATCAAAGTTCCCCTTACATCAGGATCCCCATCACAGTCCCTCTTCCATCAGGATCCCTTTTAGAGTTCCCCTTACATCAGGATCCCTATCAGAGTTCCCCTTTCATCAGGATCCCCATCAGAGTCCTCCTTCCATCAGGATCCCTATCAGAGTTCCCCTTACATCAGGATCCCCATCAGAGTCCTCCTTTCATCAGGATCCCTATCAAAGTTCCCCTTACATCAGGATCCCCATCAGAGTCCTCCTTCCATCAGGATCCCTATCAGAGTTCCCCTTACATCAGGATCCCCATCAGAGTCCCTCTTCCATCAGGATCCCTTTTAGAGTTCCCCTTACATAAGGATCCCCATGAGAGTTCTCCTTACATCAGGATCCCCATCAGAGTTCCCCTTACATCAGGATGCATATCAGGGTTCCCCTTACATCAGGGTGCCCATCAGAGTTCCCCTTACATCAGGATCCCCATAAGAATTCCCCTCACATCAGGATCCCCATGAGAGTTCTCCTTACATCAGGATCCCCATCAGAGTTCCCCTTACATCAGGATCCATATCAGGGTTCCCCTTACATCAGGGTGCCCATCAGAGTTCCCCTTACATCAGGATCCCCATAAGAATTCCCCTCACATCAGGATCCCTATCAGAGTTCCCCTTACATCAGGATACCCATCAGAGTTCCCCCTACATCAGAAGCATAGACCAGAGAAAGCTTCTGCTGATCTTAATCCTCAATTATTGCATATTGAGTATACACCACTTACTGTAGCTGGCCAGATTTGGCCCATAGGGCCAACAGGCCAAACTTTGGAAATCCCTGCTCTACAATATGGATAGACTATGCTCTAATGACAATTGTTACACATTACATCAGCACACCAAGGAGATGGGAATTTGACTAAATGTTATTTTCCAGCTGAAAAACCATTGTGTGTCCAAACTCCTGTTTAAGGAATATTGGAATATCAATGCAATTATTTCACATACAGAGAGCCATTACAATCTACAAGATATGTGTTAAAACTGCACAAGTAACATTACACGATTAAGATTTAGAAGAATAAACCTCCTTCACATATGCCGAAGTCTCATTTCCTGTTTTCATCAAATCTCCTGAACCAATCTCTTGAGCTTCCCTGCCATACAGGTGAATGGTTTGCAGTCTCCTAGGTAACATCTTACAACCCATAGAGTGGCCATTGTCACCAGAGCTGGTTTGAACAATTTCTTCTGATGGAAAACATTCCATCCTTTAAAACCTAAACACCTCAAGCCATCAAGTGAGATAAGATGGCAGATCAGCCAGTCATCTCACTTATACCAAAGAATCCACCGATCCAATCCCTGACATCCAATACACATGCAGTGACCCCAGATGGCTCCAACCAAGCCCAGCGCTCTGAGCATTAGTTGGGAAGGAAGAGATTTCAGATTGAGCGCAGGGAAATTATTAAATAAAAGTGAGAATTATTCCGTTCTGAATAGATGATTGTTTGAGTGTAATAAAAACCATAACATCAATTAGATCTTCTGTGTCCTTGTTTAATCAACAAACAATGCGACGAGAGTGAATTAGCTGTGTGTTTATGTAAAATAACAATTACTGCCTCTGACTTATACATATTTACAACGCGCCGGCACGGCCTCCACAATCAATCATCGCAGGATGTGAGGCTTTAATAACTTGGTCCAGATTAGCAATAGAGAGCAAGAAAGCCTGGTTCTGTGTCATATTTGTATTACTCGGGTGGCTGCAGGGGGGCTTGCACCCCCATCCAAAAACAAAAAAACAGTTGTAAATTTTCAGATTAATGCGAGGGTCTCTGAGGCCTGTTCCTATGCTGCAGATATCCATCTATTGCAGTGCTTCTAGGGTCTGATCACCCCCCGCCCCCCCATCTCAGCTTCAGAGGAGGAACCCTATTTTGTGTGGAAGCAGTGGTCTTTCTGCAGAGGCCCAACTACCACTCCCAGCTTAGTCAACTTAGACAACTATAGCGCATCAACTGGCAGCAAGCACAATCTTTACCAATTTTGTAGCTCTACCTCCAACTCCTGTTTTGATGCATCTGTATTGCATTTGGCTGATTTAATGATTGAAGAGGAAACTTCAACTGGGCTTTAGATGTACTTACTATGGATTTCAAACATGTCTGTTATGAATTTAGTCTTTTTTTGGGGGGGGAGTGTGTACCCAGGTTTCAGAGGGACTTCCTGTCCCTCTTCCACCTTCCGCCTCGGGGCCACCTAGGCGACTCCTCCTCTCTTCCTAGGCGGCCCCTCCCTCCTGGCAATCTTCTGGGACGCGTCACAGGTCCCAGAAGATTGCCTGGCCACTAGGAATGCGCAGCACGACTCGCGCATGCGCAGTGGGTGCCTGGCCGTGAAGCCGGGCTGGGTGCCCACACTAGGAATGGCGGGGCCGCCGGGAGGAGGGGGGAGACAAGCGAGGCTTCGGGAGCAGCCATCGCTGGAAAGGGAGACAGGTAAATTACTGTTTATTAAAAGTCAGCAGCTACACTTTTTGTAACTTTTTTTTTGTGACTTTTAATTTAAAAAAAAAACGAGTGGAACTCCGCTTTAATACAGCATTTCCCTGATTCATGTTAAACAAGTGCAGAGCCGAGCAGAGCTGTCAAAAGAAAAAAAAAACTCAGCCTGCAAATGTTTATCAACAGTGATGAAGAGAAACAATGTATCTCTCGGTTCTTTTAGATCAAAGCAATGAACTTCCATCTATAATGAGGTAAGTTTAACCTCTTGAAGAGGAACTGCACTCTGCTCACGTAATTTGTAATAAAAACCCCTTTGCCATTCTGAGGCTTCCCTCTTTGTATATTATTTTATATATACTGTGATTCTGTATTTGCCAAATATGCTGCAGATATCTCACTCCACTAGTCTGGCTGCATCCCTTTTAACTGTGGGCAGCTGAAGCTGCTGCCTGTTCACGTTATGGATTTACAGAGACACACAGAGGTACAGCTCCAGCGCTGCAGCTCTCATTGGCCCTCTTGTGACTCACCTTCCTCTCTTCCTGCCAAACTCTCAGGAGAGTGAGAGAGAGAGCCAAGCTAATGACCAGACAAGAAAGAGGAAGTGGGCTGTATAAGGTATTTACTGTCAGAAGAAAAAATGTTATATGATCCAAAGTAAAAACAGCAAGGACAGAAGATTTAATAGACAGAACGTTTTAAAAAAAATGAGTGAAGAGCCGCTTTAAAGACTAAACTTTTTTGACACTTGTCGCTTCCAAGTTAAAATCTGTATTGTTTGCTAGAAAATTACTTAGAACCCCCAAACATTATATATATATTTTTTTAGCAGAGACCCTAGAGAGTAAAACGTAGAGCGTTGCAGTATTTTGTGTCACATTGTATTTGCACGGCGATGTTTCAAAAGCATTTTTTTTAGGAAAAAATATGCTTCAGTGAATTAAAAAAAATACACGGTAAAGTTAGCCCAATTTTTTGTATAATGTGAAAGATGATGTTACGCCACGAGAATTGTGATCTTTATTCTAAGCAAATAAATTGTGATTCTCGTTTTACCTAGAATTGTGCAGCTCTAGTACCTACACAATTTAGATTTTTAAACCAACACCTTTTCCTGAGCAATTAATTGTATTTATGTGAATCCTTCAGTAAGACCTCCTCTTATGATTTTTATGAGGGGTAGAGCTGCTGTTAGAGGATGATAGCAGTCAGGATCAACTTTTAACTGAATTTTGGGCAGACTGGCACTATAAAGTACCTCTGAAGTCATGCAGCTACTATATTTTGTGGGTCTGAGCCCTATCCTGGATTAGTGGATGTGATATAGAAATGAGATGTCTCCGCTTTAAAACATGCCATTGGTTCATCATCTCAAAATGTATCCTCTCCAGCTCATATATATTAATCAGAGTCCTCCGCTTGCTGAAATGTGCTGGATAATGAAAAAGCAGAGTGCCACTGCAACCGGCTGTGTGACCTGAGAACTTGGCAACGGGTCGCTGTTCAGCATCACACAAAACCATTATTGTGATTAAGAGGGCAAAACAATGTGGATACCTTTATTTACTATCAGAGAGCGGCATGCAGAGTGTGGTAGCCCGTAGTAACCAAGCTGGGTTCATTATTCAGAGTGCTCAGTTTTACATATCCCCACAAAAGTATTGGGACGCCTGCCTTTGTACGCACTTAGTCCGTAGGGTTCAATATTGAGTTGGCCCACCCTTTGCAGCTATAACACCTTCAATTCTTCTGGGAAGGCTGTCCTCAAGGTTTAGGAGTGTCTATGGGAATGTGTGACCATTCTTCTAGAAGCACATTTGTGAGGTCAGGCACTGACGTTGGATGAGAAGGCCTGGCTCACAGTCTCCGCTCTAATTTATCCCAAAGGTGTTCTAACAGAATGAGATGAGGACTCTGTGCAGACCAGTCAAATTCATCCATCCTAAACTCGCTCATCCATGTGGACAATGCTTTGTGCAGTGGTGCGCAGTCATGTTGGAACAGGAAGGGGCCATCCCCAAACTGTTCACACAAAGTTGGGAGCATTAGATTGTCCAAAAGGTCTTGGTATGCTGATGAATTAAGAGTTCCCTTCACTGGAATTAAGGGGCCAAGACCAACCCCTGAAAAACAACCCCACACCATAATCCCCCCTCCACCAAATGATTTGAACCAGTGCACAATGCAAGGTCCATAAAGACATGGATGAGCGAGTTTGGGGTGGAGGACTGGCCTTCACAACCTGATAGAACACCTTTGGGATAAATTAGAGCGGAGACTGTGCCTTCTTGTCCAACTGATGTGCCTGACCTCACAAATGCCCTTCTGGAAGAATGGTCAAACGTTCCCATAGACACTCCTAAACCTTGTGGACAGCCTTCCCTGAAGAGTTGAAGCTGTTATATCTGCAAAGGGGGGACCGACTCAATATTGAACCCTATGGACAAAGACTACTGTAATGACATTAACCACTTTCTTACTGGGCACTTAACCACTTCAGCCCCGGAAGGATTTCCAGCTTTAGGACCGGAGCCCTTTTTGCGATTCGGCGATGCGTCGCTTTAACTGAAAATTGCGCGGCCGTGCGACGTTGTACCCAAACGAAATTTGCGTCCTTTTTTTCCCACAAATAGAGCTTTCTTTTGGTGGTATTTGATCCCCTCTGTGTCATTTCTGATCGCCGCTATAAACAAAAGAAGAGCGACAATTTTGCAAAAAAACCCAAATTTCTTACTTTTTGCTACAATACAAATCCAAAAAAAAAAATATAAAAAAACATTTTTTTTCACAGTTTTTGGCCGATTTATATTCTTCCTCATATTTGCGATAAAAAAAAATCCCAATCGGCGTTTATTGATTGGTTTGCGCAAAAGTGGTCACGTTTACGGATGATGAGGATTCATTTTTGGGGGGTTTTTTTATTATTATTTTTTACTAGTAATGGCGGCGATCTGCGATTTTTAGCTGCAGTGCGATATTTCAGCGGACATGTCAGAACATTTTGACACTTTTTTGGGACCATTGGCATTTATACAGCGATCAGTGCTATAAAAATGCACTGATTACTGTGTAAATGCCATTGGCAGTGAAGGGGTTAACCTGCAGGGGGCGCTCTAAGGGTTAACTATGTTCCCTGGGCGTGTTCTAACTGTGGGGGGACTGCCCTAGCTGGGGAAGGGAAGTGGTCACAGCCTTCATATACAGGAAGGCTGTGATCACAGCCCTTCCCCCTCACACAGAACGGAGGTCCGTGTTTACATACACGGACCTCCGTTCCTTCGCTCCGGGGGGGGGGGCATCGCGGATGGCCGGCGGAGATCGACTCCGCCGCACCCGCTCCCTCCGGCGGCACACGCGCGCTCACTAGGCTCGATCCCGCGGCCGCTGTCGTATGACGGCGATTTGCGCAGGAGAGCCAGCTTGTCGCCGTCAATTGCCGATCGACGGTCGGCAAGCGGTTAAACCCCCCTCCTGCCCGGACCAATTTTCAGCGCTGTCACTGTTTGAATGACAATTGCACGGTCCTGCGGCATTGTACCCAAACAAAATTGACGTCCTTTTTTTCTGACAAATAGAGCTTTCTTTTGGTGGTATTTGATCACCTCTGCGTTTTTTATTTTTTGCGCTATAAACAAATAAAGAGCGACGATTTTGAAAAAAAGAACAATATTTTTTACTTTTTGCTATAATAAATATCAAAAAATAAAAAAAACGAATTTATTCATCAGTTTAGACCGATATATATTCTACATATTTTTGGTAAAAAAAAAATAGCAATCAGCGTATATTGATTGGGTTGCGCAAAAGTTATTGCGTCTACAAACATAGAGCATTGGGCATTGGTTTATGGCATTTTTTAAATTTTTTTTTTTTTTTTACTGGTAATGGCGGCCATCTGCGATTTTTATCGGGACTGCGATATTGCGGCGGACATGTCGGACGTTTTTGACACTTTTTTGGGACCAATTACATTTATACAGCGATCAGATCTAAAAATAGACACTGATTACTGTATAAATGACATTCGTAAGGGAAGATGTTAACACTAAGGGGGCAGTGAAGGGATTAAATGTGTTCCCTGGGTGTGTTCTAACTGTGGGGGAGGGGCGGGGTTGGCAGGGGCATGACAGATCTAACTGATCCCAGTGACAGGGATCGGTAGATCTGGCATGCCCCCCCCTCACAGAACGTGCCCAGTGGAGACACACTTTGTGACAGCAGCTTTGCAAATAAGAACTACTGTTTTTTTGTTTTTGGAGGGGGGATTGGGCTGGACACAAGTTCTGTTTCTCTGCTAGAAAGGGAAGATTGAGGTTTAGTTAGAGCTGGACAGACCAAGATTTATTTTATGTGATATGTTTTATTACTGCCCAAGTTACATCAAGCTGGAAATGCAGATTATGCCTTTCTGATGCTAAAAACAGAATCCGCCTAGGTTCACATTGGTGCGGGAATTCAATTTCAGAGACATCTGTGCGGGTTGCTGCACAGAGGTCAATGGAAACCGCACCTGAAATCGCCAAAAGTAGTACAGAAACTACTTTTGGAAATCGGTGCAGCACCCCAAATGCAGGGTCTCACCGTTTAGGATGGTGTCATTGCTGGCAATTTCTGCCGATTTGACATGTCAAATTGCATGCCAAAACGTACCAATGTGAACCTAGGCTAAAGCTGGTTGTAACTAATTTAAAACTTGACCTGCTGTGTGATCTCACTGCCTGCACAATTGCAGGAGGTCTATCTCCAAATCAGACAGGCTGCTGTCATTCATTTCAGGGGTCTCCCAACTTTCTAAACAAAGGGCCAGTTTATGGTCCTTCAGACTTTTGGTTGGCTGGACTGTGGTCATTGTGAGTAGAATTTGTCCTGGTTTCAGTGGGAGTAAATCAGTGCTTCTTTGGCATTAGGGGAAGAAATAGGACCCCATCATTGATGTCAGTGGGGAGAATAGTGCCCCATCATTGATGTCAGTGGGAGGACTAGTGCCCCATCACAGGTGTCAGATGGAAGAAAAACTGCCCCATTATTGATGTCTGTAACAGGAATTATGCCCCACTGTTGGTGTCAGTGGGAAGAATAGTCCCCGAAGGGCCAGATATAGGCAAGCAAAAGGCTGCATCCGGCTCTCAGGCCACCATTTGGAGACCACTGATTTGTATTAATTCTTGCAGATGCTGACCAATCCTAGAACTGCATCTCTACCGACATTGATGTGCAAAAACAAACTCCAATTTCGTGGGGAAAAACATAGCAAATAAAGAAGAAATAATATAGCTTTTACAATTGTGATACAAGTCATATTGTAACTGAATGTTTTTAAAAATTACCTTTCCTTTTCAATCTGCAGCCTCTGTAATTTTCTATAAATGGAGTGCAATATGGCTACCTGGAGTTGTTCTGTATACAGACTGTGTACTGACCACTCCACAGAAACATCATTTCCTGCTTGTGTGATTGGCTCACCAATTTTCCCAGAAGTCTGCCTAAGATACAAGTCAGATTTTAGGCATCCCCTGCAACAAAAATGTCATTTTTGGTGAGATACTTTCAATAGGAACACGTCTAAGGGGATAAAGGCCCAGCAGATTTCTTCATTAGTGCTCTCCAGCTGCACACCTGATAGATAATTATGAAACCACTCCCAATAGACCCACTCAGGACAGAGGCACAGAGAAACACACAGGGATTTATTTAGAACAACAAAAGGTAGGAATCTGCAATAAAGTTTGTTATAATCCTTGCAATGTACATAGATCACCCGGGGGGGGGGGGGGGGGGGG
>BLSH010031610.1:413557-426355 GCA_018402905.1 Glandirana rugosa | reverse complement strand
GGGGGGGGGGGGGGGGGGCGAGGTGTGACAGGGGGCAAGACCGAGGACTGATCCCACCAGTGGCTACCCTGGGCAGCAGTCTTTTACCTAGAAACGCACAAGTTTTGCGGACGTCGGGCCCTCTTCACACCCTGTTGGGGGGGAAGAAAAGGCGCTCACTTACCGGTCCGACGTCGCGGTAGCCACCAGAAGCAGACTTTGCGCCCTTGACGGCGGTATGCTGCAGGCCCAAATCACCCTGCCGAGGGTATCGGTAAAGGGGACTAAAGGGGGATTTCATCCCGGGCCTCCCGTATGGAACGGGAAAGATGCGCTTCGCATCATGTCGGCCAGGTCGGGGAAAGTACAGAGCACCAGGACCCTCTATGCCCCGACCGGCTTCTTGATAGCAGATCATCTTGATTGCAGTAAAAAAATTAAAATAAAATAAAAAAGAAAAAATGGTCATCTCAGGACCGCAGTTCCCTATGGGGAAGCCAGGTCAACTCCTTGCGAACTAGGCATTGAAACTGGAGAGCTATGCTGTGAGGGGGTTTGATGTAGGAAGAGAGGACGGCCCCCAAGGGAGGGGCCAGCTGATCTTTTCCCTGCCTAGTTAACTCCTAGTTGGACGAACATAAAACCCCATGAAGTAAATGAAGAAGCTGCGTCTGTCAGTGAACGTAAGGAGAAATTACATTTACCGGCTCCTTCCTCCACTGTCTATCCTAAAAAAAATCCCTCTGTGTGCCTGCAGCAGCTGCTGGCAGGAGTGGAGGGAAGCCAGTAGTGCTGCGGGAGGGAAAGGGGCACACAGGGGGGCCTGGACAGCAGATGGAAGGGGTGCATGTGCTAGAACCAATCCCCCTGCAGTGCAGCAGAGTGAGAAAGAGGAGGAGAATCTGTCAGCGCTGCTGGGGGAAGGGGAGGTAGAAGAGGATCGATGTCTGCAATAAGACAGTACAGCTGGACCTCCTGCTCAGCATGTGCCTGGGCCCCCCTTTTGAACTGATGGTGTCCAGGCCCCGTACTGCCTTTTCAGCGGACCTGGCTCCACCCATAATAATGTCCTGTAACAGTGCTGCCCATACCAGAGTGAGGTCAGAGTGTTTTCAGCCAAAACTGAGAAATGGGTATCTGTACAATGTGGGACAATGTGGGGTAACCCCCCCCAAACAAAATCTCATGGGGACCAATGATCAATAAATCAACAAACAATGGTCACTGTGGATTCACCGCTACCAAACCAGAACTTACTTTTCCAATTCCTCCTCTATAATTCTCTTAATCTTATAGGGAAACTAAAAATGTTTAATGCCCCATTCACACTTGTGTGACTCCAAAGTTGCATGATTTCCAGTGCGACTCTGGAGTGCGACTTTGATCTGACTCTGCACTCTCTGGCACTAAGTCACATCAAAAGTTGCAACAGAGTAGTGCAAGCACCTTTTTAAGTCACACCGATCTGAACAGATGCCATCGAAAAACGGGCTGTGACTTTTGTCATGCGACTTTATGTGTCCAAGTGCGAATGGAACTCAAGTCAGTTTTGTTTCAACAGTCAACATCTTTTTGTTATTTAGCACTTGCTAAACAAATAAACATTAAAGTGATTCAGAATTTGCCTGGCAACGATTTCCTGCCGAAATCTGCAACAATATACAGCAGCTTCCAAGTCTATTTCCACTCATGCTGGTGTTCTAGCTTCTCTGACGAACTCTACAGATACCTGCATGGATATAGATGTGCCTTATTTATCAAGTGAGTTCATATTGGTTTTTGATCTAATGTTCTACTGAAATACTACACTTAGATGATGATGGCGCCCCCTGTTCTGTTATTTTCTTTCAGCTTCTGTACAAAGAAGATTGTCCAACACTCTGATTCAGGGAAGCAGCAGCCATCCACACGAGTGACTCCCATACTCTATATCTACAGGGATTTCTAGTTTTTCATATAAAGTTTTTAAAGCTTTTAATTTTGATAGATTTTCTTTTATACTCAGTCTTGCACTATACTATATATTTTTTTTATTTAAAAATAGTTAATGTTGATTGAAACTAGTGAAAACCGCGTAAAAAGGAGCCTGGCGCTCCATACTTCAGCTGGAAATGAAAACTCAAATTATTCATATGCAAAATCTGAAAAAAAATTGTATTTTATTTTTAACGTTATACATAATAAAGGGGAATATAGAACAAATCACATTTTATCTAAGGCGGGGACCGACAACCCATCAATTGCAATCTACACCCATCGACTGCGGTTAAGCGACCCTCGCGTTCCTTCCTCGCCGACATTCGGAACCTGCACAGGAGAGGCAGAGGCATTTACAGGAACTGAACCCCGTTCCACCTGCAGCTGCTGGGTGGCTTCTCCTCCTCTCTTTCCCACCCGTTGACATTCAGTGGCTGCAGGAGAGAAGGGAACCGGTTCCAGTAAATGCCACCCCACCACCCCTCCTGTCCAGATTTCCCTTTTTTCTGCTGCCCGGGCACACTGTATGCTCCCCTAACCAATTAGCCCCCCCCCCCATCCTGGCCCCTTCCTTTTCTGAATGAACAAAGTGAGCAATTGCTGACAATCACTCACTGTGTTAATTTATAACTGTAGCATAGTAAACTGTGTTTACTATGCTAAAAATGTTAGTAAACCCAGGAGCCTGAATTCACTATATCTGGTCTCCCACAGTACACAGCACTTAGAAATGCAATCATTTTACTAAATATACACTGCTAAATAAATACATTTTCTCATTAGCATTCAGAGCAGTCATGTGACTTCTAGCAGTGTCCAGCCAAGCACTAGTTAAAGCTTGTAGGAGGAGTTTTCATACTGCACTGAGCTGTCCCTATCAGGATCCAGGACCCCTGATGCTCTGTCTGGACAGTGCTGATAGGCCATGTGCTGATCACATGCACCCTCCCAAGAAAAAAACAAAACAACCAATACACACCAAACTGAGCATGTGCAGTCCGACTCCATAGGCTCTGTGTTATCAGGAAATTATCAGGGGACAGTGGAAGAAGGGGAGGATCTGTGCATACAGGATCAAGCAGCCTTTTTACACAATTCGGAGGATTAACCCCTTAGGTTCCACAGTGAGTATAACAAGGGTGCTTTACTGCATATACAGACTGATTTTACAGTTGTGGGTTTAGTAACGCTTTAAATTTGTGAGTGAACAGGAAGCTCTGTACAGAGCTATTCCTTTTCATTCATTCTGTGCAGCTGGGGCTACAGAGATGGAGGTCTAGAATTGTGTCCTCAAATCTCCTTTCTGTCTCAAAAGTGAGACATCAGCCCAATAGCGGTGCTAAAAAAAATGTAACAAAAATAATAAACAATTTCTGACACTATCCAGTGCCCTATTGACAACATTCACTGACGCATCTACGCACCCTACGCATGGTCCTGGTATAATTGTTGCCCTGTTTCTGAGTTTTTTTTTGCTTGCCCATGGAATAGGCAGACAGATCTTTGCCTTCCTACTTGAAACCCCTCCCGTGGGTTCTCCATCAGTTTATTAAATAGAAGGATACCATTGGGATTATTCTAAGTTTATGGAAAGATCCCTTTGGTCTCCATTTGTTCTCCCTATGGCCTACTAGTACTGGTGGGGCCAATTCCTTTTATGCATGAACCTCTGACTCCTTGTGAAAGCTGTTCAATGAACCTTCTAAATGTCAATGGTGTGACTATATATATACAGTTGTGCTCATAAGTTTACATAATTTATGATTTTTTGGCCATTTTTCAGGGAATATGAATGATAAACACTAAAACTTTTCTTTCACTCATGGTTAGTGTTTGGCTGAAGCCATTTATTATCAGTCAACTGTGTTTACTCTTTTTAAACCATAGTGACAACAGAAACGACCCAAATGACCCTGATCTAAAGATTACATACACATTCTTAATGCCCCCTTTAACATCAATGACAGCTTGAAGTTTTGAAGTCTTTTGTGGTATTTGTGGATGAGGCTCTTTATCTACTCAGATGGTAAAGCTGCCCATTCCTTCTGGCAAAAAGCCCCCAGTTCCTGGAAATTCTTGGGCTGTCTTGCATGAACTGCACGTTTGAGATCTCCCCAGAGTGGCTCAATGATATTGAGGTCAGGAGACTGAGATGGCCACTCCAGAACCTTCACTTTATTCTGCTGTAGCCAATGACAGGTCAACTTGGCCTTGTGTTTTGGATCATTGTCATGTTGGAATGCTCAAGTACATCCTATGCGCAGCTTCCTGGCTGATGAATGCAAATGTTCCTCCAGTATTGTTTGATAACATACTGCATTCATCTCGCCATCAATTTTGACCAAATGTCCTTTGCTTTTGTAGCTCACACATCCCCAAAACATCAGCGATCCACCTCCATGTTTCACAATAGGAATGGTGTACCTATCATAGGCCTTGTTGACTCTCCAAATGTAACTTTTATGGTTGTGGCCAAAAAGCTCAATTCTGGTCTCATCACTCCAAATGACTTTGTGCCAAAAGGTTTGAGGCTTGTCTCTGTGCTGTTTGGTGTATTGTAAGCGGGATACTTTGTGGCATTTGCATAGTAATGGCTTTCTTCTGGCGACTCGACCATGCAGCCCATCTTTCTTCAGGTGCCTCCTTATTGTGCATCTTGAAGCAGCAACACCCCATGTTTGCAGAGTCCTGTATTTCAGAACAATTTTCCTGGCAGTTGTGGTTGAAAACTTAGTTGGTCTACCTAACCGTGGTTTGGTTTCAACAGAACCCCTCATTTTCCACTTAGAGTTTGAACACTGCTGATTGTCATTCAATTCCTTGGATATCTTTTTATATCCCTTTCCTGTTTTATACAGTTCAACTACCTTTTCCGGCAGATCCTTTGACAATTCTCTTGCTTTCCCCATCACTCAGAATCCAGAAACATCAGGTAAACCATGTAATGTATATTTTAGGGAAGATCAGAAAAACAAACAGTTGTGTATAATGTCATTTTCTATTATGCCCAGAGTTTCACTTTGGTTTCAGTTTTATGAGCAGGATTATTTACATTGCATTCATGTGAAATTCTGGATAATTTAATGTGTTCCATGAGATGATATTCCATCATAGGCTGTGCACTCCTCTCCAATATATTACTTCCTCTCTCTAGTTTTTCCATATAGAACATTGCGTTGTTTCTCTTAATATAAGTTTTATTTCTTTCCAAAGATAACGATAATAAGCATCGTAAAAGCGCAGACATCACTGGAGGACCTTCATGGCGGCTACGACCAAAAATAGATAGTTTTCCTTATCGCCCAGTGCAGGACGCAATAACCCACGCTTGGTTTTACTACACGGCGATCGGTAGAAACAGATAATGGGCCATCATTAAAGCAACTTTACAAGAGTTTGTATTTCCAATTTACAAGCTGCGTTAGGTTTGCCCTTCCAGTATTTACTATGAGTGTGTGTCGGCTGTGAAGGGGAATGAGTGATTTATGAAGGTTTTCTGGCTGTAATCTCTCTGCCCTGGACCTCAGTCATATCCAGCCCACTGCAGCCCCTGGGGTAACATATGGACACTATCCACTTCTTGATAAATATTGTTCCTCCATTTCTGCGCCACACTCCCCCCCCCCCCCAGTGATTTAAAGTTGCTGAACTGCAGAACAGCCAATGGGGAGTAAATAAACAGATGTTGGATCAAAGAGTCTCTGTAGATGGAAATAAAATATTCATATAATTCCGGGGGTCGGTTTGGCTGTAAGTCGTGTACACGTTCTATTGTAAATAATTAAGAATGGTTCCCTGTGTGCTTCCTGACCACAATTATACCGTGCAGTTCCCATCGCCCTCCCAGACTGCACATGGCACTGGCGGAAGGCAACGACTTACCCATGGGTCACCCAGGTCAGGAGAAAGATCTGCCAAGTTCTGACAACAATTTCCCAGAGCCCATGGGAAAAAAAAAGATTTATTTTATTTTATCACTTAGAGGGAAAATGTAAAGAAGGATCATCAAATTTACTTTATTTGTCCCAAATCTCACTTTTCTCCAGTTTTATTATTGCCATCTCCACAGCGAATATTGAAGTGGTCGTAAACCGTTACCTATACCTAGTGAAGTGACTGTCCTTAAGTGATACACAGAGATTAAACAAATCCTAGGTTGTACCTATTTATCTGCAGTCTTTTCAAAGTCCAGAATTTATAAAGCTTGTTTGAGCTGTGAGAAAGCAGGCAGAAGGGAGCTGAAGTTAAACTCTGCAGAGCTCAGGAGGAGAGGAGAACTCAGAGCTGATTGGAGAAAAGAGACACCCCCCCCCCCCTTCACACAGCACACAGGAACAGAGCTGAGGCTGTCAATCACAGGCTGTGTGCTGGAGCTCCCTCCCCCATCACTTTTTTTCACCTCATGGTGTTAGGGACAGGTGGCAGATACAGTACACACTGTAGAGCAGGGGTAGGCAAACTTTGAGAGGTGGATATCCACCTGAAAAATATTTATGAGATCAAAGATCAGCAGGGTGCGGCGCCCTTTTTTTTTAAAGAAATTAACTAGCAAGGCCTAACTAAATAGTAACGAACACTTAGAAAAATATAACAACTGTCAATGTAAAAATATATACTGGTCCTACCTTAAAAGTGGACAGTGTCAGTGGTTGGTGTAAGTAGGGCAATGGATGTGTCAGTCAGAGCTGTGGGTGGTTTCAGTAGGGCACAGGTTGGTGTCAGTAGGGCAGTGTCAGTAGTTTTGCATTTTTTAGCAGTCCTGCTGGGGGGCTTTGCTGAAATATTAGGGGAATTGGTCTGCACAGTCCCCCTGTTCATTCACAAACTGAAGCATAGTAGCAACAGTTTATGAATGACCACAATGAGTGATCAGTACCAATCACATATACCAGCCCCTTACTCCTCTCTCATTCCTGAAATGATCCCCCGCTGCATCTGGCGGGAGGGAGAGGAGGCGAAGCTGGCAGTGCTGGGAGGGGGGACCATGGAAGAACACGGGGGGGGGGGGGGGCCGATCTGGGCTCGGCAGCAGAAGGAAGGGGAACCTGGACAGGAGGGGTGGCGTTTACTGGAACCAATCCCCTGTATTTTCCTCGCTGTCCTCGCTCCAATGGGAAAGACATGATTGACGGGTTGCTGTCCCCACTGTTGCCCATACTACTTTCTGCAAGTGGGGAAAAAGGGAGACCAGAGTTATGTAGAGGTTGCAATACTGAACCCTGCTTTTCTGGAAAGGTACATTATCTCACAAAAGTAAGTACACACCTCACATTTTTGTAAATATTTTATTATATCTTTTCATGTGACAACACTGAAGAAATGACACTTTGCTACAATGTAACGTAGTGAGTGTACAGCTTGCATAGCAGTGTAAATTTGCTGTCCCCTCAAAATAACTCAACACACAGCCATTAATGTCTAAACCCCTGGACACAAAAGTGAGTACACCCCTAAGCGAAAATGTTCAAATTGGGCCCAATTAGCCATTTTCCCTGCCCGGTGTCATGTGGCTCGTTAGTGTTACAAGGTCTCAGGTGTGAATGGGGAGCAGCTGTGTTAAATTTGGTGTTATCGCTCCTCTCACTCTCCCATACTGGTCACTGAAAGTTCAACATGGCACTTCATGGCAAAAAACTCTCTGAGGATCTAAAAAAAAGAATTGTTGCTCTACATAAAGATGGCCTAGGCTATAAGAAGATTGGCAAGACCCTGAAACTGAGCTGCAGCACAGTGGCCAAGACCATACAGCGGTTTTACAGGACAGGTTCCACACTGAACAGGTCTCCCCATGGTCGACCAAAGAAGTTGAGTGCACGTGCTCAGCATCATATCCAGAGGTTGTCTTTGGGAAATAGACGCATGAGTGCTGCCAACATTGCTAAAGATGAGGCACAAGGAAGCCTGCAAAAAGTTTGCTGAAGACAAGATAAACTTATTTGGTTCAGATGGTATCAAGCGTGTGTGGCGGCAACCAGGTGAGGAGTACAAAGACAAGTGTGTCTTGCCTACAGTCAAGCATGGTGGTGGGAGTGTTATGGTCTGGGGCTGCATCAGTGCTGCCGGCACTTGGGAGATACAGTTCATTGAGGGAACCAGGAATGCCAACATGTACTGTGACATACTGAAGCAGAGCATGATCCCCTCCCTTCAGAGACTGGGCAGTATTCCAACATAATGACCCCATACACACTTCCAAGACAACCACTGCCTTGCTAAAGAAGCTGAGGGTAAAGGTGATGGACTGGCCAAGCATGTCTCCAGACCTGAACCCTATTGAGCATCTGTGGGGCATCCTCAAATGGAAAGTGAAGGACCGCAAGATCTCTAACATCCACCAGCTCTGTGATGTCGTCATGGAGGAGTGGAAGAGGACTCCAATGGCAACCTGTGAAGCTCTGGTGAACTCCATGCTCAAGAGGTTTAAGGCAGTGCTGGAAAATAATGGTGGCCACACAATATTGACACTTTGGGCCCAATTTGGACATTTTTACTTAGAGGTGTACTCACTTCTGTTGTCAGTGGTTTAGACATTAATGGCTGTGTTGAGTTATTTTGAGAGGACAGCACATTTTCACTGTTATACAAGCTGTACACTCACTACTTTACATTGTAGCAAAGTGTCATTTCTTCAGTGTTGTCACATGAAAAATATTTACATAAATGGAAGGGGTGTACTCACTTTTGTGAGAAACTGTAAACACCAATAGTCAGCAGTATTGAACAAAAGACCCATTTTATGTGATTATAAAGAGCTGAAAGACTCAGTGGGAAGAGACACCAGAAGACAGAGATCAGGATTTGGTCATTGCTAAGAAAATGACTGGCTAAGTGCAACCAAACTCCTTGTGCCCGGGGTATGATAAAGATAACTTCTTTATGGAAGCCTTCACTACAATCTTTCATAGCAGTGTTTTCTTTTACATAAAAACGAATTGATCCTGCACTCTACATTATGAGCACTGTGACTCCTTCAAAAACATTTCTGCTAGCCAAGAAGTGTTTTAAAGTGGGCCTGTCAACCAGTGGCGGCTGGTGAAATTTTAGGATGGGGGGCGCCAGACCCCGCTCTTCCTTTTTATCCCCTCCCACTTCTCATAAGCCCCACCCCTTATAGTTTCCACCCATTGTGTCAGGAGTATTCAGCCCAGCATCACCAGATAGGGGTATACTGAGTCACTAGATAGCAGTATATAGAGCCACCAGATAGGCGTATACAGAGCACCAGATAGGGGTATACAGAGCCACCAGATGGGGTATACAGAGCCACCAGATAGGGGTATACAGAGCCACCAGATAGGGGTATACAGAGCCCCAGATAGCAGTATACAGAGCCCCAGATAGCAGTATACAGAGCCACCAGATAGCAGTATACAGAGCCACCAGATAGCAGTATACAGAGCCACCAGATAGGAGTATACAGAGCCACCAGATAGCAGTATACAGAGCCACCAGATAGGAGTAACAGGGCCTCAGATAGCGGTATACAGAGTCACCATATAGCAGTATATAGAGGCCCAGATAGCAGTATACAGAGTCACCATATAGCAGTATATAGAGCCCCAGATAACAGAATACAGAGTCCCATATAGCAGTATTCAGGGTCCCATATAGCAGTATACAGAGTCCCATATAGCAGCATTCAGAGTCCCATATAGCAGTATACAGAGTCCCATATAGCAGTATTCAGAGTCCCATATAGCAGTATACAGAGTCCCCAGTGGCTCGCGGCACTGACAGATAGACCCCTCCCCCCCTAAAGTCTCTTAGGCGGGGGGAGCGTGCTGGATGCAGACTTGTGGATGGTCTGCACGGGAGCCGGGACTGAAATCCGGCGGAGTCCTGCACCTGCGTGAGTATTCACGCAGCCAGCACGTCAGCCACAGTCCTGCCCCTGCCCATTGCATCCAATGACAGTCAGTCACTGGCTCAGAGCAGCCAATCAGACTATGTGTGCACCTGTTCAGCGCACACACATAGTCTTTAATGACTGACCAATCGGCTCACTACTTGCTGTCAGCAGACAGCATGGAGCCGAGAAAAAAAAAAGTCAATATAACGGCGCCTCCTGTAGGGGTCGGGCTGACTTTTTTTTTTCTTGTCAGAGGCGGGGAGGCGGCGCCCAAGCGCCCCTTATTGGCCGGCCGCCGCTGTTGTCATCAAATCTATTTATTTATGTTTAATATATGCATGCTAAGTAATGTGTGCGTGCAACACCTTCAGGTATTCATTATATCTCAGAGATCCCAGTACTCCCCCCTACCAATTCCTTCATCTGATTTTCTCTCCAAAAGGACAGCACAATCTTTATTCAGCCATCATCCTGAGAACACACAATCCTGTAAATCCTAGTGCCTTTGCATTTCTTTGTTGTGTTTGCCAATGTGACACAGCTCAGCCCCTGCTGCAGCCAGTTACAATGTTGCTGTCTTATCACTTGGGAAAGACAAGGAATTGTCTCACTCTGTCTGCAATACACTGATGACATCTTCGCAGCCTAGGCAAAGACACACACTGGAGATCAAAGACAGCTTTTTAATGATGGAGCTTTTCTGAAAAAGTATATTATTGGGGTATATGGTAACATGTCAGCGATTACTCATAGAGGCTTGAAAAAGAACTGAAAGTTCCATTTTAATGGGCAACACAGTGGCTAAATGGTTAGCACTTCTGCCTAGCAGACACTAGGGTCTTCGGTTTGAATCCCAACCATGGCATTACGTGCCTGGAGTTTGCATGTTCTCTCTGTGCCGAGTTAGGGACCTTAGGAGCATGAACTGATGTGAATGTATAACAAACTATATTACCAAAAGTATTGGGACGCCTGCCTTTACACACAGGAACTTTAATGGCATCCCACTCTTAGTCTGTAGGGTTCAATATTGATTTGCATCTATTACAGCTTCAACTCTTCTGGGAAGGCTGTCCACGTCGTTTAGGAGTTTCTATGGGAATGTTTGATCATTCTTTCAGAAACGCATTTGTGAGGTCAGGCACTGATGTGGATGAGAAGGCCTTTCTCGCAGTCTCTGCTCTAATTCATCCCAAAGGTGTTCTATTTGGTTGAGGTCAGGACTCTGTGCAGGCCAGTCAAGTTCCTCCACCCTAAACTCACTCATCCATGTATTTATGGACCTTGCTTTGTGCACTGGTGCACATTCATGTCGGAACAGGAAGAGGCCATCCCCAAACTCTTCCCACAAAGTTGAGAGCATGAAATTGTCCAAAATGTCTTGGTAATTCACTGGAACTAAGGGGCCAAGACCAACCTCTGAAAAACAACCCCATGCCATAATCCCTTCTCCACCAAATGGTTTGGACCAGTGCACAAAGCAAGGTCCATAAAGACATGGATGAGTGAGTTTGGGGTGGAGGAACTTGACTGGCCTGCACAGAGTCCTGACCTCAACCTGGTAGAACACCTTGGGGATGAATTAGCGCGGAGACTGTGAGCCGGGCCTTCTCATCCAACATCAGTGCCTGACCTCATAAATGTGCTTCCAGAAGAAAGGTCAAACATTCCCATAGACACTCCTAAACCTTGTGGACAGCCTTCCCAGAAGAGTTGAAGCTGTTATAGCTGCAAAAGGTGGGCCAACTCAATATTGAACCCTACGGACTAAAGCCTCTCGTACACAAGTTTAGATTTACAGACGACAGAACGTTCGTTTTTTGTTGGATGCTTGTCTGATGTCGAAAGTGAAGAACGTATTAACATTACAAAAATTCTTGAACTACCAAATTCAACGTCAGAAGTGACATAATGTGTTGAATAGTTTTGTATGTATTTTTTTCATTTCTGAGCATGCGTAGTCGTGATCGTACAATTTTTTTTGTACGAAAACCATACTAATTTTACAAAAATCGGACGTTGATTTGACGCACGAAAAAAAAATTCTAGTCTGCATATCCAGCTTTTGTCATCCAAAAAATCAAAATCTGCTGTCGAAAGGAGCGTACTAATGATAAGAATTGCGGACATTCGGTCGTACGAAATTTCCCGTCCGAAATTCGCATCGTGTGTACGTGGCTTTAGACTGGGATGCCATGAAAGTTGATGTGCATGTAAAGGCAGGTGTCCCAATACTTTTGGTAATATAGTGTATATGTAAAGCACTGTGTACATTGATTGTGCTTTAAAAGTACCTGTAATAAATAAATACAGCTTTGTATGTCAACCCTAAAAAAAAAAAAAAAAAGAAAAGACAATGAGTGTCAGGAGTTTGGTCCCAAAGAGGGGCTGTCCTTCCAGAAGAGGAATTATGGGTATGCTGCTTGGAAATTGGGAATGGCAAAATAATTGGCTGCAGCATTTTCTTTCAGATAAAATAGAAAGCAGTCATTTTTTTCTATAGCCTGCCAGCTTTCAACCACCTGGATATAAGAGGCAGCCTGGCACTGGAGATTGGGGTGTCACTGTGAAGGAGCGCAGCAATGCCAGCTGGGAGACGCGGTCCTCTGGGATTTGCATTATACAATTCCCTGACATTCCTTCTCTTCCCAGCCTGGCCCAGATTCCCCTGCAAGCTGAGCAATCAGCACTTGATTACCATCAGTCAAGAATCAGCCACTTTGCATTAAACAGAGAGCTGAGCTATGAACAGCAGAGACGCAATAATAAATACATGGTACGTGCCACCATTCTCTAACCACTTCAGCCCCGGAAGGATTTCACACTTTAGGACCAGAGCACTTCAATTCGGCACTGCGTCGCTTTAACTGACAATTGCGCGCGCATGCAACGTTGCACCCAAACTGAATTTGCGTCCTTTTCCTTACAGTCCCTTAACATATTACGTTTAGGGTCTCCTGGCGCAGAGGGTCGACCGTAACGACGCGAGGAAG
>BLSH010031610.1:395279-412940 GCA_018402905.1 Glandirana rugosa | reverse complement strand
CCCACAAATAGAGCTTTCTTTTGGTGGTATTTGATCCCCTCTGCATCATTGAAAAAAGAGCGACAATTTTGCAAAAAAAAAACCAAACCGTTTTTCTTACTTTTTGCTAAAATACAAATCCAAAAAAAATAATAAAAAAAACTCTTTTTTTCATCGGTTTTGGCCGATTTATATTCTTCCTCATATTTTTGGTTTTAAAAAATTGCAATCGGCGTTTATTGATTGGTTTGCGCAAAAGTTGCCGCGTTTACGGATGATCAGAATTAATTTCTGGGGTTTTAATTTTTTTTTATTTTTTACTTGTAATGGCGGCAATTTTTAGCGGTACTGCAAAATTGCAGCGGACATGTCGGACCATTTTGACACTTTTTTGGGACCATTGGCATTTATACAGCGATCAGAGCTATAAAAATGCACTGATTACTCTGTAAATGCCATTGGCAGTGAATGGGGTAACCTGGAGGGGGCACTCTAAGGGTTAAATGTGTTCCCTAGACGTGTTCTTACTGTATGGGGGCTGGGCTGGCAGGGGGAGGGGAGTGATCACGACTTCCATATACAGTAAGCCTGTGATCACAGCCCCTCCCCCTCTATGAGAACGGAGATCTGTGTTTACATACATGGACCTGCATTCTCTCACTGCGGGGGAGCCATCGCGGGTAGCCGGCGGAGATAGAGTCCACCCTACCCGCTTCCTGGCTCCCCCAGAACACAGTGAGCAATCTCACAGCCGCTGTCATATGATGCTGATTTGCGATATCGAACCACCTTGTCGCCGTCAAACTGTGGTTGGCGGTCGGCAAGTGGTTAACCTCTTCAGGACCCAAGGGGTGGAATGGAGAAAGCTAGAGCTGCACGATTCTGGCTAAAATGAGAATCACAATTTTTTGCTTAGAATAAAGATCACGTTTCTCGCGGCGTAACATCATCTTTCACATTATACAAAAAAATGAGGCTACCTTTACTGTTTTGTCTTTTTAAAATTCATTAAAGTGTATTCTTTCCAAAAATACTGCGTTTGAAAGACAGCTGCACAATTACAATGTGACACAAAATATTGCAACAAGCGCCATTTTATTCTCTAGGGTTTTTACTAAAAAAAATATAATGTTTGGGGGTTCTAAGTAATATTCTAGCAGCAATGTAAGCAACAAGTGTCAGAAAAAGGTTTGATCCACTGTAAGTACACTAAAGTTTAGGTTTCTATATTACTGTATGATTTATCCAAATGAAGAATTGGAAAAAAAAAAGAAAAAAAGGTTTAGTCTTTAAAGCGGAGTTCCACCCAAAAGTGGAACTTCCGCTTTAAGCACTCCTCGCCCCTTTACATGCCACATTTGGCATGTCATTTTTATGTTGGAGGGAAGAGGTACCTAGTTGTGACAGTTACCCAACTCCCACTTCCGCTCGGCCGCCTAGGTGACTCCTCCTCCCTTCCTGCAACCTCCTGAGACACGTCACAGGTCCCAGAAGATTGCCTGGCCACTGAGAAGGTGCAGCGCGACTCGCACATGCGCATTGCGCACCCAGCCGTGAAGCCGCAGGCTGTCCCAGCCGGGCGCTCACACTTGCAATTACGGCGTAGAATAGAGGGAGAGGAGCGAGGCTTCGGGTGGTGGCATCGCTGAACCGTAGGACGGGTGCATGTGTGTGTTTATTAAAAGTCAGCAGCTACACTTTTTGTAGCTGTTGACTAAATGACTGGAACACTGCTTTAAGTATTTAAACTGAACTCATTTACAGACCGAAGTTCATCCCTTTGATCTAAAAGAACTAATGCAGTGTTTCTCATTATCGCCACCTCCACGCGATTTCATCAGCGTTTTGCATTGGCGTTAGTGAGCGTTAGTCAGTGTCGGCGTCAATAGGCGTTTTGTTTGAAAAAAACATTCCTCTGCTATTTTTTAACCTGAAAACGCCGGTGTTAAAAAAGTCAGTTAATGTCGGTACGGCGTTAATGCGCGTTAGTGGGTGTTTTGCCGGCTCGGCGTAAAAGAACGCCAAAACTCTACAGCCTCGGAGTGCGCTCGCCGTGGGTTCTACTTTCAGTTCACTAACGCCGACGTCATTTACAACTCAAAAATGTCTGCGTTTTTATGGGGCCATTGATTAACATGGAGAGCCGAAAAAAATGCTAAAAACCGTGCTGCTAAAAAACATCCGTGTGTATGAGGCCTTAAGTTCGGGAGGGGGGTTGAATCGCGATCTTGAATTCTTTCATGATTAATTGTGCAGCTCTAGAGGAAGGCTGTACATCATGTGTATCTATGTCATCATATCTACATCAGAAAAGTCCTGTCACAACATATTAGTGGAGGATCCCACCCAATGAGCCACCACCATCTTTTGGCGAACCCCAGTCTACATTCTGACCACAGCCAAGTAACCTATTCTCATGTCTTTGGAGTGTGGGAGGAGACATGTGCAAGCACAGCGAGAGCATGCAAACTCCATGCAGATAGTGTACTGACCACGATTCAAACTAGCACTGCCACTAAGCCTTTAGTAGGATAATCTGCACACAGATCTATCTTGAATTGTAACCAAGTTCTTTAGAATGTTCAGTCACAAAGCATGCTGGGAAGATGAGCGGTTTTTAAAGTGCTGCCATTTCAGACACGGCGCTTGGCGCGACTCTAAAGCGAAGGAACTTTTAAATAATGAAACTCCATCCACAGATAAATAATAATGACACCGTTCTGCCGCTAATGAGAGGCGTAATGTGGCTTTCTGCATAAACAGTGTCATTAATGGGGATGTTATCTGTATTTGGGGGAAACGATGACATCTGCGTACAATGCAGCATCCGCCTTCTGCGGCAGAGGAGTGTGACGACTCGGTGGGGGGACACAGAGCAGACGGGGAATATCTGCTCCCGAATCGAAGACAAGATCCAGCCTCGTCCAGCTGTTACAAAGTGCTAAAAAGAGCACCGACAGGTTTTTTACACCAAATGACTGTCTAGCGTACTGCTGACCCAGCTTTTCCCATTCTCAATCACCATCCTGGGATTGCGTCTGCCGTCTGCACATTCACAAAGCACAGAAGCACATAGTGTGAACTATGTGCAGGGACATTGTTACACCATCATATAAAGAATGTCCCAAATCCACAAATTCTGTTGTGTTCATTAAAAATAAAAATAAAAAATGCAAAAGTGTGTCTATTGATTCAACAGGATGAAAGATAAAGCTCTGCAGTCTGGGCATTGTAATGTATAGCACAACGTTAATGGTGCAGCAGTCCAGGGATTGTAATATATTTCACAGTGTATATAAAGCAGCGGTCTCTGGAATGTACTGCATATCACAGTGTACCGGTTGCAGCAGTCTCATTAATGTAATGTATAGCACAGTGTACATAGCGCAGCAGCAAAGGAAATATAATGTATAGCACAGTGTGCATAGTGCAGCAGTCTAGGAAATGTACTGTATAGCACAGCAGTGTACCCATCTGAGGAATGTAATGTATAACTCAGCATACAAAGTATAGCAGTCTGGGGAGTGTATGGTTTAGCCCAGCATATGTAGTTTATGGCATGCAATGTGCCATTATAACTGTAGTCAGTGGAAAAGCACAACGTGGCAATACATTCTAATTTACAGCTTTTGTGTCTTGTAACTTCCTCAATTTGATCTCATGGACGGGGTGATATACAAGGGGCACTCCAGATTTTTGTTCTCTACTAAGGACCCCAAAGACAGTATATAAGGAACACAGGCAGTAATACAATGAGAATGAGTTTGTACAGCTAGAGAGGACTGCATCTCCTCCGTTCACAGCACTGCCTTGGAGCATGTGGTTCTGTACCCGCTAGAAGGTGCCAACTTGTACATTATCCCACAGAATGAGCCAGCTAAACCTAATATTACCAAATTTAATGCTATAATTGTGGGGAGGCCGGCCTTCCACAATAACACACTGCTGACGCAAACATCAATTTACCAACACCACAATTTACTCTAATAGAATTTTCTAATGTACAAAGTAATAAATGATCTAAAATAACAGTTCTGTTATGTGCCCTCTATGCTGACAGAACACACAGTGCCTTATAAAACAATTAGCTATTTTTAGTGGGCAGTGAATAGGAAATTGAGCAATGTCCAATCTGACCAGAACCAAAGCAATACTACTAACTAGATAAGCCCAGGGGACAAACATGGCACAAAGATGATGGCGGAGAGTCTGATGGCACCCACAGACCGACTTCTGCTCCCTGTTTGGCTATTTTGTACACTTTATATGATATCAGAACACCCACCCACCAATATGACCATCCAGCAACAGCATGACCACCCATCAATATGACCATCCAGCAAAAGTGTGACCACCCATCAATATGACCATCCAGCAATAGCGTGACCACCCCCCAACAATATGACCATCCAGCAACAGCGTGACCACCCATCAATATGACCATCCAGCAACAGCGTGACCACCCCCCAACAATATGACCATCCAGCAACAACGTGACCACCCATCAATATGACCATCCAGCAACAGCGTGACCACCCATCAATATGACCATCCAGCAACAGCGTGACCACCCATCAATATGACCATCCAGCAACAGTGTGACCACCCCCCAACAATATGACCATCCAGCAATAGCGTGACCACCCCCAAACAATACGCCCATCCAGCAACAATAATACTCCATATTCCCATTGCACACGTTCCTGGGTAAAACTTCAAAAGGATTTGGGTGCTGCAGCAATGGCCAGCTGGAGACTGGTTCAAAAGTCACAATGCAGGTATTTGCCAGCACACCATGGAATAGACAAAATGGTGCCCAAGTGATTTTTTATTGCATGATTACATCAAAGTGGTGCAACGTTTCAGAGACACGCAGGGCCCCTTCATCAGGCACATTCCTGATGATGGGGCCCTGCGTGGCTCTGAAAAGTTGCACCACTTTGTGATGTGATCATGCAATAAAAAAAAAGTTTGGATGCCATTTTGTCCATTCCATGGTGTGTTGGCACCCATCAACAATATGACCATCCAGGAACAGCGTGGCCACCCCCCCCCCCCCCCCAAAATTATGCCCAATCAGCTGCCATGTATAAGCACCAATCAGCTGCCATGTATAAAGGTGGGAGATCGAGCCATGAGCATCAGTCAGCTGTCATATAGTATCTCACAAAAGTGAGTACACCCCTCTCATTTTTCTAAATATTTTATTATATCTTTTCGTTTGACAACACTGAAGAAATTACACTTTGGGGTTGATTTACTAAAGTTTGAAAGTGCAAAATTTGGTGCAGCTCCACACAGAAACCAATCAGCTTCAAGGTTTTATTGTCAAAGCTTGAGTGAACAAGCTGAGGTTAGAAGCTGATTGACTAGCATGCAAAGCTGCATCAGTTTTTGCACTCTCCATCTTTAGTAGATCAACCCCTTTGCTACAATGTAAAGTTGTGAGTGTACAGCTTGTATAACAGTGTAAATTTGCTGTCTCCTCATAATAACTCAACACACAGCCATTACTGTCTAAACTGCTGGCAACAAAAGTGAGTATACCTCTAAGTGAAAATGTCCAAATTTGGTCAATTAGCCATTTTCCCTCCCCGGTGTCACGTGACTCATTAGTGTTACAAGGTCTCAGGTGTGAATGGGGAGCAGGTGTGTTAAATTTGCTCTTATCACTCTCACTCTCTCATACTGGTCACTGAAAGTTCAACATGGCACCTCATGGCAAAGAACTCTGAGGATCTGAAAAAAAGAATTGTTGCTCTACATAAAGATGGCCTAGGCTGTAAGAAGATTGCCAAGACTCTGAAACTGAGCTGCAGCATGGTGCCCAAGACCATACAAAAGTTTAACAGGACAGGTTCCACTCAGAACAGGCATCGCCATGGTTGACCAAAGGAGTTGAGTGCACATCCTCAGCGTCATATCCAGAGGTTGTCTTTAGGAAATAGATGTATGAGTGCAGTCAGCATTGCTGCAGAGGTTGAAGGGGTGGGGGGTCAGCTTGTTAGTGCTCAGACCATACACCGCACACTGCTTCAAATTGGTCTGCATGGTTGTCGTCCCAGAAGGAAGCCTCTACTAAAGATGATGCACAAGAAAGCCCACAAACAGTTTGCTGAAGACAAGCAGACTAAGGACATGGGTTACTGAAACCATGTCCTGTAGTCTGATGAGACCAAGATAACGCATCAGGTTCATATGGTGTCAAGCGTTTGTGGCGGCAACCAGGTGAGGACTACAAAGACAAGTGTCTTGCCTACAGCTAAGCATGGTGGTGGGAGTGTCATGGTCTGGGGCTGCATGAGTGCTGCCGGCACTGGGGAGCTACAGTTCATTGAGGGAACCACGAATGCCAACATATACTGTGACATACTGAAGCAGAGCATGATCCCCTCTCTTCGGAGACTGGGTCGCAGGGCACTAATCCAACATGATAACGACACCAAACACACCTCCAAGATGACCACTGCCTTTCTAAAGGAGCTGAGGGTAAAGGTGATAGCCTGGCCAAGCATTTCTCCAGACCTAAACCCTATTGAGCATCTGTGGGGCATCCTCAAACGGAAGGTGGAGGAGTGCAAGGTCTCTAACATCCACCAGCTCTGTGATGTCGCTTGGAGGAGGACTCCAGTGGCAACCTGTGAAGTTTTGGTGAAATCCATGCCCAAGAGGGTTAAGGCAGTGCTGAAAAATAATGGTGGCCATACAAAATATTGACACTTTGGATTAATGGCTGCGTGTTGAGTTATTTTGAGGGGACAGCAAATTTACACTGTTATACAAGCTGTACACTCACTACTTTACATTGTAGCAAAGTGTCATTTATTCAGTGTTGTCACATGAATAGAATAAAATATTTACAAAAATGTGAGGGGTGTACTCACTTTTGTGAGATACTGTATATAAAGAGTGAGAGCCATGGGCATCAGTCAGCTCACATTTATAAAGGAGGGAGATAGAGCCCTAAGCATCAATCGGCTCACATATATAAAGAGGGAGAGCAATGAGCATCAGTCACTCACACATATAATGGACAGCTAAAACTAATGAGGTTTGGCTACCAGTTAAGCTGTGGACCTAGGAATGGCTTTATCCCACCCAAAGCTCTACAAAGCCTCCTGGCTCCAAGACAGAATGTATTAGGATTCCAAGAAAACAAATGTATCATTTTCTACATTCGCCATGCGTATGTGAGAATCCTAGGTGACAGTCCACAATCCTGTCAGCCAGTGCCTCTCAATATATTAAATGAAAAAAACATTTGCATGGTGTCACTTGGGTCCAGTAGTAATGGTACACATTTCCATGACACATCAAAAAGGGCTGTTATAAGGATAAATTACTTAAAGTGGTTGTAAACCCTCACATATACCCAGTGAGGTGAATAGCCACAGATAATACACAAAGAAAAAAATCCTCCTACATAAGTTTTACTTGTATATCTGCTGCCTTCACCTTTCTACACCCTTTGAAAAGTGAAGATGATGTTAGAAATCTTTCTTCCTCTTTCGGCAGCACATAGGGGTGGGTGGGGAATCTGGACTTACACTGTGTGAAAGCTTATTGGAGGAAAGGGACACACCCCACCTCCACATAGGCAGAGGAACATGCAGAACTGTATTGTGAATAGACAAGCTCTCTGCCTATCTCCCTGTAAGCTCCCTCCCTGACACAAATTTTCACCTACTGTTATCTCCTGTGTTGGAGAACTTGTCAGAAGTGACTCATGCTGATAACAGAGGAACGGAGCACCAGAGAGAAACAAAAAACTTAAAGCCCATACACATGTTCTGAAAATCGGACGAAAAACCCTGCTTTCAAAGCGATCGTACGATAATCGGATCATTAGTGCAGAGCTTTCGAGAGCCGATCATGACAGTTCATCCGATATTATTCGATTGAACAAATTTTCTCTTACGATTCCAGATCGTACATTTTTCGTTTAATCAAGCACAGTGCAGGAAGATGGAAGTGTTACCTGAGTGTAGCATCACTTATTATATTTACACTCATGTTACACTCATATTAGCACATTATGTGCTGCATACATAGATGACAAGATTTGGGTTTAGATGCTCCAATGTTCAGAAACAGACATTTTAGAACACAGTTTGGTGTCTGAGGAAGTCTGGGCATCTGTAATGGCGCAGAGCTGGAAGGGCCACACTTGGCTTCTTTCTGCGTAAGTTTTCCACCTGTTGATTCTTCTAGGTTTGCCTTATGTGCAATAACGTGCGTTTATAGAAGTACATTTCAGGGGCTAACTGACAGGACTGAATGTTCCTCTCTGCAGCCTGTAGGAACAAGTACTTGAGTACCAAGGAACCCCCTCAGCGGGAATCACGTCTGTGACATGGAGCATTAACTGTGCTGAGAACATTTTGACAATTTGTAGATAAGATGTGTGAGATGTCTGTATCTTTATGGATAAGGGAAACAAAATATGTATCCAATCCATGGCATAACAATAGCCATAGCAGCATTAGGTTTCTGCTATAAGGCTTGGTGGTGGGAGAGGACCCACTGACCAATTATCCATATCCGGAGGTCAAACTAAGGAAATAAATGCTGGAGAACAATCGCTTATATATCAATGGACGACAGCTGACTAATGTACACTGGACAGATCGGAGCTCTTAGCAATGTAAGAGCTGCAATGAACGCCAACAGCCGTAAAATATTTAATAAGGTAAATGTAGCATTGAAAAGATTCATAAATGCTTAAGTAATATGAACACGTTTCCTAATAATGCTTGATGGATCTGTGTAAAGGAAATGTGAGCGGCGCCGGCAATGGGACACTTAATCTTGGTGTCACCAGTGAGAATCTACGTTGGGAGGACAGGACAGCACCGAGCTCTGACAAGTCTCATCAGGATCATGATATTGAGCGCCAGGAACATCAGGAGAACCCCTGAGACAGGAGAGGTCTTGTCAGCAAATTTGCAGATTGCTACACAGGAAGCAGTGCTAGAAACCAGAAATGACGGCCAATGTATAATGTGACCTCAGCCTGTGCAACCCTGAACGTCTGAGGTCCCTGTACTATTCACATTTTACTGAAACCTCCCTGACAGCCAGGCAACTAGATTTTCCAGAGCAGAGGTCAGCAAATTGAATACCCCATATTTCTCTCCCATGAACCCATATCCAGATTGATGCCATTTCTCAGTGGATGATCGTCTTCTTCCAGAATGCTTAAAGTGTTACTAAACCCACAACAGTAAAATAAGTCTATAAATGCAGTAAAGCATGCTTGTTATACTCACTGTGGAACCTAAATGGTTAATCCTCCACATTGTGTAAAAAGGCTGTTTGATCCTGTCTTCTATGATCCTCCCCTACTGTCCCAATCCATCTGCTGATAGAACAGAGCTTTGGGGGCACTCTGCACATGCTCAGTTTGGTGTGTATTGCTACAGTTTTTATTTTTTTGTGGAGGGTGCATGTGATCGGCACAGGGCCAATCAGTACTGTTCAGACAGAGGATCAGGGGTCCGGCAGCCTCATAGGATAGTCAGAGCAGAATGGAAATTCCTCCTCTAAGCTTTAACTGGTGCTTGGCTGGACACTAATAGAAGTCACAAGACTGCTATATACTGCTGATGAGAAAAGGTATTTAGCAATTCATGTTTACTTAAATAATTGCATTTCCATGTTTTGCTTACTGTGGGAGACAAGATATAGTGAATGCAGGGCCCTGGGTTTAGTAAGTCAAAGTGTAGATCCAGGGGACCCGTGTGCGAAAAAAAAGAAAAGATACTCAATGGCCCATCTGGTCTTCTTCTGCCATCGATCTATAAATCTGAAACATCACAGACTGGAAATATGGTGAGAACACAATCCCATCAAATTATACTGGTCCAGTATTCCTGCTCTATATGATGGCTCCATGTAGGAGGTCACGACACCAGAGCACATCATTCCAGAATAGTCTGAGATCAGGTTAAAGGCTCCGGATAATGTTAACAGAATTAAAGTGCAACTCCAGCCTCCACATAATCTTTGTACTCCTTTGGAGTCTTTGGACCCCAATAATGAGCCTGCCATATATATATATATATATATATATATATATATATATATACACACTATATATATATATATATATATCTTTTTTTCAGGTACGGTACTTATATAGTGCTGTCAATTTACGCAGCTCTTTACATATATATTTTACATTCACATCAGTCCCTACCCTCAAGGAGCTTGCAATCTAAGATCCCTAACTCGCATTCATACACACACTAGGGACAATTTAGAGAGGATCTAATTTACCTACCAGCATGTCTTTGGAGTGTGGGAGGAAACCGGAGTATCCGGAAGAAACCCACGCAGGCACATGGAGAACATGCAAACTCCAGGCAGGTAGTGTCATGGTTGGGATTCTAACCAGCGACCCTTTTGCTGCCAGGTGAAAGTGCTATCCACTGCACCACTGTGCCCCCTATTTCTAGAAAATGAAATGCTACACAGACGCCATCTTCCTAGCTTGCCTGGCCTGGACTTTAAGAGAGATCTCATTGCTTGGATTTTAGACAAGGTGGATGCAGGGAACTGCAATAGCATTTGACTGACAGAAGAGGCAGATCTGAAGCGCTATGAGGGAAAGAGACGGCATCAGGAAAATCTCACGTGAGGTCAGCTGAGGACAGGAATCTTGCAAACTGTGCAGCAGGTGTGGTGGTGACACCAGAAAGCAGACAATGGCTTCCAGTTCTATCAGGTGTCACCAGGCCTCGGGGCCAAGCCACTGATGGCAGGCAGATCTCGGCTATTAAGATGTGAGAGGTGCCAGAAACATTATGGCCTCACCTTTATCATAATTTTCCCACTTGTATTAGTCTACATGCACACAGGCATGCCAGGACTTGTCAGAAAATCCAGTGTAAAAAAATGCTCTGCCTGGCGTTTATTTACATGCATTCATGCAAGGTTTCACACTCTTGGTGTTTATAGGCGTATGCACGTAATTTCATTCTAGTGGCGAGCATATGCATGCGTATATGCATAAATTATGCCAGCGCATTTCATCCTGAACTCAGATTTGGGCCTTTTTTTTCTTTCAACCTAAACATTGCTCTAAATTATGAATTTAAAACGCCACAATGTGCATGGACATGTTATAGTTATGTAGTATTTTTTACAGTTATATTTTCGCAATCTCATTACTTTTTCTTTCTAGTGGCCATCTACAAGCATCAATCCTGAAGAAGCTAATATAGTGAAACACGTTGATTTTTATGCTTGTATTATTCATTCATCCATGTTTGTTACGACTGTACCACCTCATATTTCTGTTGTGGTTTTAAATAGATGGCAGTTTTAATGTGTAATATATTGATTTTATTTTAGTGATTCTATTTTATTATATTTTTTTCTCATTTGTTTGCCACATTTAAAGTCCATCCTCCTCTTAGATTGGAGGTTACCTATCTCACGATATGGTCCCCTGCTCTACAGGGAAAAAAAATATTTCTTGTAGCATGGACACATTGGCTAATATAAAGCTGCATTCAGAGGTATTAAAAAAAATGCTTCTAAAACCAGCATTTTTTCTGCCCGCGTGCATGAGGCCTCACGCTCCTTTTCTGTCTTGCATTCAACTCTTAAATCTGACACCGAAATATTTATAGAAGATTAACCAATAAAACTCAATGACAGTAATGCTGAGATCCAAAATGGAAATCTGCAATTTGTGTGATGCCCATCTACCTCTATCATGTGGTATTACAGATCAGTCCTCTTCCCCAGTAACACAAATTCCAGCCAGCCCTCTGCTTTGCCCCTCTGAAATCTAAGAAATAGTTACACTGGAAACGATTATGTTTTACAAAAAAGGCTAAAAATAGCGTGATGTGTAAATTTCGCAAATCTGTAACGAGCTGAGCAATGAAAGCAGCAGTGATTGTAGAGACGTGAGCGGAGAAATAAAATTGTCATTAGATTCCAGCAGTGGCCTAAAGTTTAACAACCCTATAAAAATTATTAGACCAATATCTCAATTCCTACAAATAGCAGACCACCAAGTGAGATCAAAGTGCTAAAAATACAAGAAAACAGATAAAGTTATGTGTGGTCATAGAGGAATTCTGCCGCACTTATAACGGTAAAAAGTGAATTTCCCCCAGGGACACCTAGACACATTGGGGTTGATTTAATGTAGCTGTGCATGGTAGCCAATCAGCTGCTAACTTCAGTGTGTTCATTTAGCCCAGGTTCACACTGATGCGATGCAAGAAACACGGTGAATCCTGTGCGTCTCCCGCAACGCATTGCAATCGCGCGGCATTCATGCGATCTGCTGCAGGTGTCAATGTTAGATTAACAACACCCCGAAACAAATCGCGAAGCGCAGTGCAATTGCCAGAATCTCATAGCATGGGGTGCAGAAAAAAGGGCCCTGCACCATTTTGGTGCAGATGCAATGCGATTTAAGCCACAAAAAATGTATAGCTTAAATTGCACTGCACAGACAACGCATGTGATGTGCACAGAAATGCGGTGCGATTCCAATGCGAAACAAACACACAAGTGTGAACCCATGCTCAAAAAACTGGAAGCTGATTGGATTCTATACAGAGCTGCACCAGATTTTGCACGCTCTAGTTTTAGTAAATCAATCCCACTATACTTGAATTTGCTCAGCTTCTTGCCTGAGGCTTTCTATCATATGATGGGTGATGTGACCAGCTTAGTGTTTTTCACCCAGCGCCACAGACTGTCAGAGCTATGCCAAAGTATAATAATAATCATAAGTGACTGTGGTAGAACATTAGCTTGTAAACTCTTCTGGTGCAGAGACTGATGTGCCTGGCTCAGTGTTCCTTGTACAGCACCATGGAATATGTTAGAGCTATAAAAATGTATATTATTAATAATAATAATAATAATAATAAAAAATAGAAATGTGACTGTGGAGGGACTAGAAGAGTATACACTTTTGTTAATTAAAAATCTTATAAACATATAACATAATAAAAACATATTTACATATATACAGAATAAGTAAATGTTGTGGCATTATGGCGCATGCGCTGTGTATGTCCCGCCGCATGTGTCGTGTATGTCCCGGCAATAAGGCCGGACCTTGCCAGAATGACGGGTCACGCACGCATGCGCAGGAGTGCCGTCTTGCGGCTCCGGCCAGTCACAGCGCCGGAGCCGTGTACCCGGAAGCAAGGTCCGAGGGAAGATGTCCGCTCCCTCAGCCTGGTTGGATATTCGTTTCAAGGTGAGTATTTCATAATAAGCTAGTATGCGGTGCATACTAGCTCATTATGCTATTGTCTTGCAGGTTTTTATTTTATTATTATTTTTTTTTTAATGGGTAGATAACGGCTTTAAAACAAGACATATTATTATGCACCACAACAAAGCCCTAACCAAAGCCTTAACACACCCTCAGGCAAAGAAACAATTACACATTTAACCCATGTATGCAGCCTTTTTCCAAAAATCGGATCTTCTAAAAATCTAGGGGACGTGACAGGACAGAAAGAAAAGCTATAACACTATAAGAGTGTAAGCTCCTCTGGTGCACAGGCTGATATAAATGGTGCAGTGTTATTTGTACAGAACTGAAGAATATTTCAGAGCTATACAGTTAAGATGTATAACAGGAATAATAAAAATAGTGTGTCGCTGTGGTGTGACATTAGAGTGTAAGCTTCTCTAGTGCAGATGTGAATAGATCAGTGAACAGTTATTTAAATGACTTGGCTCTGAGGAAGTGGGTGCGCCCCTGAGACGCGTCAGCCTGTACCCATTGCTGTGTCTGTATAACTGTGTAGTTTTATGGCTAATTGTGGGCCGCCACCTTTGTGAGTATTCACTTTTTCATTTTTTTAAATGTGTTTGGTAATGCACTAGGTGTGCGCACCTCCCTTTTGTTTTGCCTTTATAGTTTTTACCGAATTATCACATCCGAGGAGGGAAACATCTGCCTGCTCTGGAAACACTGATGTCCTGTTGCTTTTTGAAATCACAGAAGACCTTTTAGCGCAGGAAGTGACTGTTTTTTCTTGTATAATTATTTAAATATATAGCAATAATGTTATGCAAACTGTGGTAGGATATTAGAGCAGAAGCACCTGAGACTCCAGACTGATACTAAATATTTATACACCCTGTAAAGACTTTATATACTGTATATAGCTATATAATGACATCAAACTTCTCTGTTGGTAACTAGCGCTTGGGTCAGAATTGGTGAAGTCCAGTTTTTAATAAAAACACATCTAGTTCACTGTCTAAAGTCCTTCAATTACAGGGGAATTTCCTCCAGCCAATTTACTGTATGTATTCAGGCCTTGCCAACACATTTTGGGGTTGATTTATTAAAGGCAAATAGACTGTGCACTTTGCAAAGTCTGCAAGCGCAGCTGCTCCAGAGCTTAGTAAATGAGGTAAAGCTTTGCAAAGAATACCCAATCACGTCCAAGGAAAATGCAAAAAGCAGCATTTTTGCTTGCACATGACTGGATGATGGAAGTCAGCAGAGCTTCTGCTCATTTACTAAGCTCTGGAGCAACTGCTTTTGTAAAGTGCACAGTCTATTATTTGCCTTTAGTAAATCAACCCCTTTGTAACGTAAATGCCAATTATGAGCATCACCAGTGTAAAACACAACTACAAGTTATTGGAATGAGGCAGAAAGGTGACAAGGTTTGTGTGGAGTTAATTCTGTAATTTTACCTCTTGGTTCCTCAGTGTTCAGACCTCCAAGATGAGGGAAAATAAAATCAGACAAACGCCTCTCAAGTCTGACCAGAGCGGAAAGACGCTGCACTGCGATAATTGAGGATGATTTTCCAGTAATCAGGTGGAAGAATACACAGAGCCCATTACACTGTGAACACAACGGTCTGAGGTGTGATTTTAGTAAACAGAAATTAAAAGGAGAAAAAAAAAATCAGTGAGAACAAAACTGACGGATGGCAGACAATAAGAGCTAGGCATGGGAAAACTGAAAAGGGAAGATGTGAGCAACTGCACTGGGCTACAAAACCAGAGAGGGAGGAGATGATCACCGTCACCAAGCCAGCAATGGAGGAGAAGGAAGAGATGAGCAACACCACTGGGGCCATCGACCCAACACTGCAGAGGGCAGAGACAAGCAATGCCATTGACTTAACACCTGAAAAGGAGAAGATGAATGCCATCACCAGCCCAAACTGAGGAAATGAGTGCTGCCACGGAACCAACACTGTAGAGGAAGGAGATGATCACTGCCAGAAATCCCCCACCAGAAAAGGAGGAGATAAGCAATGCCACTCACCCAGCACCGGAGAGACAGGAAATGACCGCTGCCACCAACCCAACACCAGAGGAGGAGGAATCTAGTACTGCCACTGACCCAACACTGGAGAAAATGTAGACACGTGCCGGCATCGATTTAGGGAAGGAGGGGTCAAGTAAAGCCAATGACCCAACACTGGAGAGGAAGGAGATGAGAACATCACACCAGGGCTGGACTGGGACAAAAATGTGGCCCTGGATTTCATACAGAATGGCCCACTTTTGCCAACAGAAACAAAAACAAGTGAACAAGTCAAGTGGGAGGGCTATGCAGCTAATAATTTGACAGGCTGTCACTCAGGGGCGGATCCAGAGTCTAGTCTCGGGAGGGGCACTGGCAGAAAGAAAGCCTTTCAGCTTTCACAGCTGGTTCCCTAATGAGCACCATTTCTAATTGGCCCGGTGGCGGGGGAAGGAGGAGGGGAGGCGAACTGCCGTGGGGTGGCGTGGGGGCACCGTCTCATGGAAGTGGGGAAAGGTACCTGTCAAAAACAAGTACCTGTTCCCCCCTCCCCCTGAAAGCCACCAAATGAGGCACCAGAGAGGGGGGCAGATCAGTGGAAGTACCACTTTTGGGTGGAACTCCACTTTAAGATTGAACAAGACAAAAATGTCAATACTAGAAGGACAGCATTTTTTTCAAAAATAATGGCATACAACCTGTATTCTGTGATCTTACACAATCATTAATATTTCAATTAACTTTATATCAATACTATATTATATTATTATAATATATACTTTTATTAATAATATATTAATATTAATTTTATATAGAATCATATATTTTGGTGCTCTGGTAGGGGAGGGGCTCTCATGGAGGAACAATAGTGATAAGCGGGATTGCAGGCAGCATCTCATGACACACAGCCACCGCTGGAGAAGATCATGGAGGGAGGATGTGGGTGAAGCTCACATGAGGTGCGGAGAAGGAACAAGGCTCCGCTCTGAATGCTGGGGACTCACCAGAGCCGCTGTAAGAAATCATGGGGCCCCGTATAGCTTATCTGTCAGGGCCCCCTCTTGGGTACCCAGCAGAGAATTATAAGGTCACCCGCAGGTGTGACAAAATAGTGTTAATTGTGGGTGTACTTAAAACTTAAAGTGTTACTAAACCCACAACAGTAAAATCAGTGTGTATATGCAGCATAGCATGCATGTTATACTCACTGTGGAACCTAAGGGGTTAATCCTCTGCATTGTATAAAAAGTCTGTTTCATCCTTCTGGATCCTCCCCTTCTTTTGCTGTCTCTAACCCATATCCTTATAGAACAGAGCCTTGGGGGCACTCTGCACATGCTCCGTTTGGTGTGTATTGCTAGAGAGTTTTTTTTTTTCTGGGAGGGTGCATGTGATCAGCAAAGGGCCAATCAGCACTGTCCAGACAGAGGGAAAAATGAAAACTCCTCCTACAAGCTTTAACCAGACACTGATAGAAGTCACAAGACTGTTATATACTGCTGATGAGAAAAGGCATTTAGCAGTTTATATTTACTAAAACTATTGCATGTCCATGTTCTGTGTACTGTGGGAGACCATATATAGTGACTGCAGGCTCCTGGGTTTAGTAACACTTTACAACCACTTAAACCTACAGGTAAGCCTATAATAAGGCTTTCCTGTAGGTACAGTGCATATCTCCTAAACTTGCATAGTTTAGGACAGTGTTTTTCAACTTCAGTCCTCAAGGCACACCAACAGGTCATGTTTTCAGGATTTCCCTCAGATGAAACAGCTGTGGTAATTACTAAGGCAGTGAAACTGATCAAATCACCTGTGCAAACTCATGGAAATCCTAAAAACATGACCTGTTGGTGTGCCTTGAGGACTGGAGTTGAAAAACACTGGTTTAGGAGATATGCACTGTAATAGCATGTGGCAACGTCATCGGAACATGCACACTGAAGAAACGGACTGAGTGTGCCATTTCTAAATTGACTATGTGAGTGTGTGCCGTAACTGGTGGATCCCACACGCATGCGCGGGAGTAACGTCATCGCAGCTCTGAAGCCTGCGAACCCGGAAACAGCATGTCGGCGGTCACAGCGGTGCATGGGGGACCGCTGCAACAGCTTCGTTCTAAGGTAAGTATTCCATAATGAGTTAGTATGCAATGCATACTAGCTCATTATGCCTTTGTCTTGCAGTTATTTTTTTCTGGGGCTCTATCCGTAAGGACTGAGGACGTGAAACATCCAATATGTAAGGACTAGGAACTAAAGACACGTAATAGGTGAGTACCTTGGGTCGTACGACATGTAATGTACGTGGATTTTGGACGTGAGATGTACATCCGAATTTCACGAACATTTGGATCTATCTCGGGGTCTTTTTTTATTGACGTTCTGTTTCCGTATTACTCGATCATACGTAACGTATGA
>BLSH010031610.1:370280-394965 GCA_018402905.1 Glandirana rugosa | reverse complement strand
GTATAAGAGACAGTTATTACAGGGGGCAAAATTATTGGTGGGAAGCAGAGGCTGTACAGGAACAGGCACTTCTAGCTCCCTACTTTACCTTTGTTACTACTAGAGCAAAACATTCCCTCAGGCTCACCTGAATCACTGCAGCCTTAGAATCTCCATTCTCCCTCACCTCATTAACTGCAGCCTTAGGAGCTTCATTCTCAGACACTTCATTCCCACACCAAGACAGGAAGACCGTGGGATGCATATGTGACGAACGGCCCTCCTTGTACATCCATTGGCTAAGGAGGCAGCACCGCCTCCTGATGCCTCCTCAACCAATGAGTATTTGAGCTTCCCTCCTTTGCCCCTCCCTCCTGACATCACCTGGGATCGCCTGAGTCCCGGCCTGCTAGTTTATTATGTCTGCAGGTCGGGACTCGTGCAGCACAATACAGAATGACCTCCCATTAAAAGGGGTTAGCGACTGACGTCACTGGTTACTAGACGCCAGGCGGCACAGGCGCCAGCAACCAGTGCAGCGGGCAGTAGAGGCCAGGAGGACAGCTGTATGGCACCTCCGTGCAGCAACGCAGGACTATCAATCTCGGCGCCGCAACTGGCCTGCTTGTGAGCATAATACTGAAATGAGAGACTTAGGAGTCAGTAATAGCCCCTGCTGTCACTGAAATCGGCCCACTGAGCCATCGGCCCACCGGGAAACTCCCGGTAGTCCCGATGGCCAGTACAGGCCTGCATCACACTGATCCATCACTGGAGAAAAGGAGATGCCACTGGGACAAGCAAACTTGAACCAGAAAGGAAGGAAATGAGTACTACCGATTCAACACTGGATAGTGAGGTGATGAGCACTTGCACTGGGGCCGCCAACTCCACACCAGAAAGGAGGAGACAAGGGCACCCACTGAGCCAACACCAGAGGCTTCCAAGATTACTGACCTAACACCAGAGAAGGAGATAAGCATTACCACCAGAGCCACTGATCTAGCACTAGAAAAGAAAGATCAATGACACTACTGATCCAACACCAGAGGGGAAGGAAATTAGCACTACCAGAAGACCACGGACCTAGAACCAGAGAGGAGAAAAGCCCCACCACCTGGGCTACTACCCTAACACCATATAGAAAGGAGATAAGTGACTATCAGGGACCACTGAGCTGGATCCTGAGAGGAAAGAGATGTGTGACACCCCTCCAGCCACTGACCCTATACTGAAAAGGGTAGAGTCAAGCAGTGACACTGAGGCTGCTAATTCAGCGTCAGAAAGGAGAAGACAAGCGCCATCACTAGGGCCACTGAGCTATTAGGGAAGGAGACTGACTGACCGTCTTGCACCCAGTCTCGGTGCCTCTGCCAAGATACAGCTTCCTCCAATCTGGAACCAGAAAACAAGTATTCCAACTGAATATTGCACCCAAGAACTAGATGGCACTAGCTTAGATGCAACAGGAACTGACTTTATTGTAAACTCACACAAAATATATACCAGACAAAATCAAGAGCTTGATCACATTATCCTAAACAATGCAAACTGTAAACAGCAATCTAATCATCAGTACATCTAATAAACAGCTAACAAACCCAAACAGTAATCTAATTAGACCGTAAGCTAATTAACAACTAGTCACCTAGACAAGCCTAGGTGACCAGCTCAGTGCCCACCCAGACAATTCGGCACCAGTCCTACAGATACACAGAGTACATTTCACATGCTGTCTGTCAGGTGTTTGGCTTTCACTGGTGTAATCTGCCCACTACAAAAGTCATCATAAGACAAAACTCATACAATGTTCAGCAGTCTGAAAGAGTGGAAATAATTTATCTTCATAGATTTATTGAGGAATATTGTTGATAAATATATTGCTGTCCCAAGTGAAGAAGTTTCTCCAACTCAGTCTGCAGGAGGGCCACCATATTTCCTCTGACCATTCACCTGTACATACCTGTAATATTACACCTTTCCCTCCACTTCAGAAGGGAAGCTTTATTGTCTTTATTCTGAGAATTAATCACAGCCTCGGTCTCAGCGTTCATTGCATTGTTGTCCATCATTAGAGAATGATCAGCTCTCTTCATGTGGATCAGAAGCAGAACTGAGTTCTTTTCCATGCTCTAACCGGGAGCAGCCGACAAAATCCCTGGCTCCTCCCTGGGCCATAATCAGTGGGAAGAAGGCAAGCCCCAAGTCCCCTCCAAAAGCCCCTGTCCTGGTCTGGTCTGTTACAGAGACAATGCGCATTCGTGCCAGAGCCACTGACCAAGCATCAGAGACAGGAGATGAGTGCTGCCAACAACCCAGCACCAGAGGAAGGAAATCTGTGCCACCACCAATACAACACTGGAGAGAAAAGAGTAATGCCACAAGGGCCACCAAGCTAGAACTCGAGAGGGAGGTAATTAGTGCTGCCACCGGGGGAACTGACCAAACATTGGAGAGGAAAGATGAGCACTGGCACTGGGGCGACCAAACCCAGCATCAGAGAGATGGAGATAAATTCTGCCACAAAAGCCAGTAAGCCATCGAGAGGGGGGAGGTAAGTGCTGCTAACAAGGCCACTGACCCAACACTGGAGAACAAGACGAGTGCTACCACCAGAGCCACTGACCCAGCACTGGAGAGAGGACATGAGCATCACCATCAGGGACACTGACCCAGCATCAGAGATAGAGGAGGCAAGCGCTGCCACTGGAGACATTAGCCCAGCAACGAAGGGGAAGAAATCATCGCTACTGGGGCATTGACCCAACATCAAAGGAGAAGATGAGCGCTGCCAGAAATCCCACACCAGAAACAGAGGAGATGAGCAATGCCACTAATCCAGCACTGGAGAGGCAGGAGATGACCGCTACCACCAACCCAACACCAGAAGAGGAGGAGACTAGCACTGCCACTGACCCAACACTGGAGAGAAAGTAGACAAGTGCCGGCATCGATCCAGGGAAGGAGGAGTTGAGTAAAGACAATGACCCAACACTGGAGAGGAAGGATATGAGAACCACACACATATCCATCACTGGTGAAAAGGAGACTAGCAATGCCACTGGGACAAGCAAACTAGAACCAGAAAGGGAGGAAATTAGTACCCCCAATGATCCAACACTGGAGTCAGAGGTGACGAGCACTTGCACTAGGGCCACCAACTCTGCACAAGTAGACAAGTGCCGGCATCAATCCAGGAAGGAGGAGTCGAGTAAAGACAATGACCCAACACTGGAGAGGAGGGAGAGGAGAACCACACACACAGATCCATCACTGGTGAAAAGGAGACTAGCAATTCCACTGGGACAAGCAAACTTGAACCAGAAAGGGAGGATATGAGTACCACCACAGGGACCACTGATCCAACACTGGAGTCGGAGGTGACGAGCACTTGCACTGGGGCCACCATCTCTGCACCAGAAAGGAGGAGAGAAGGGCAGCCACAGAGCAAACACCAGGGGGAGAGGAGACAAGCACCACCACTGGGGCCACTGACCCAACACCACAACCCATAAACGTGGCTTCCGAGACCACTGATCTAACACCAGAGAAGGAGATAAGGAATACCACCAGAGCCACTGATCTAGCACCCGAGAAGCAGGAGTGTTGCCACCGATCCAGCACTGGAAAGGAAAGAGATGAATGACACTACCAATCCAACACCAGAGGGGTAGGAAATGAGCAATGCCAGAGGGCCACCACCTAGAACCAGAGAGAGGAGAAAAGCGCCACCACCTGGGCCACTACCAAACACCAAATAGGAAGGAGATAAGCAACTTCATCAGGGGCCACTGACCTGGATGTTGAGAGGGAAGAAATGTGCGCCACCACTCCAGCCACTGATCCTATACTGAAAGGGGGAGGGTCAAGCAGTGGCAATGAGGCAGCCAATCCAGCATGAGAAAGGAGGCGATGAGCACCATGACTGGGGCCACTGTCCCAAAACCTATTTTTTTAAAGATCACGAAAACAAGTACTTGTTACCCTTTTCTTCCCTGTGGCAGTTCCAGAATCACATTTCTATAGATTTTTTCACATTTCTAAAAGGTCAAAATGGAAAGCTGTGACGTCAAAACAACAAAAGAAAGATGATAATTTGAAAAATAAGGTTCCTTCTCCAGCTTCCAGCAATAATGCCTTAGAGTGCCCTTCATTACTGAAGGAATTTCGGGAAGAAATCAGGTAGAAAGCAAAGTTTTAACATGCCAAAACCAGTGTAAAAACATATTTCATCTGATACATTTCACCTCAACGGACATACAGTAAGGAGTGGAGAATAAGTTGAGATGTAATTAGATCACCTTAATGGAGTCCACGAGAGGCCAAAGAAACTGCCAGAGGTGTACCTTTGCAGCATCCACCAAACTCTGAGATATCAGTGGAATGACCCTTTATGACTGTATTGTGGCACCTTGCAGCACAGGTGAAGAGGCTCAGACCATTCACCTTTCATGCAGATCAGTTATTTATGAGAATACACCCCCACCCCCCCAGGCTGCGTTTTGCTGATGGCGCTCTAACAGCCTCCTGTCAGTTGACTGCACACACACACTGAACTTTGCTGATTTAATATCGTCACTCTGGCGGGCCTCGGCTCTTTCCCTTCACACCTTTCCCCGCGTTCCGCCAGAAAATGCCGAGCCAGCAATATCGCTGGGAAGCTCTCAAGGTTTCACCGAAGATGAAAGAATTAACTCTGTCTCTTCCAGGCTGAAACATCGCCAATAAAAAAAAAGCTAGGCACAGTAACCCTATAACTCAAACTCTTGTGCCACAATCCCCTAATGTTAATAAGAACATAAACAACCCAAACAAGAGATGAATATTTGACTCTGCCACTCAGCAGATAGCCAGCACTGACATGTGTTCCCACATCAAAGATCGAATATCACTAAATTAAGTGCAGCACAGCTGTAAATGAAGACAAATGTAAACCATTAAATAAAAATATTCCTCAGCATTCTGGAAAACATGTCATTATCGTGTTTCATTAAAAAAAAAAACACTGCTAACTTCATTCAAGTGCTTCACCCCTCTGTGCTCAATATGCCATCACCTCTATTATTGACCCATAAGATCTTATAGGTCAAAGATGGGCCTTTCGGTTTATGGGGTTATACCATCGCTCTCCCCCCCCCCCCCCTTCCAACATTCGAGACTCCTATTTTACTCCAATTACACTTTCCACCTTATAACACAATAGTAAGTTATTTTGTACTTATTTCCCAGCATGCTGAGAAATATCTTTATTTATTTGTTTCTTTACATTTGTCTTCATTTACAGCAGCACAGCATTTAATTTGGGATACAGTTCCAATGCACACCTATGTGCTAGAGTAGGGGTCTCAACTATTCAAACAAAGGGCAAGTTATCTGCCCTTCAAACTCTAGGGGGGGCGGACTCTGGCCAGTGGGATTAGAAAATGCCCTGGCATCAGTGGCAGTAAACAATGCCATAGGCTTTGTGGTCAGTGGGAGTAAAAAAAAATCATCATTGGTGTCATTTGTAGGAATATTGCCCCATAATTGGTGTCAGTGGGAGAATAAGTTCCCCATCTCTGGTGCCATTGGGAGGAATAGTACCTCATGGTTGGTGTCAATGAAGGAATAGTGTCCCAAGGGCTGGATAAAAGTGAGCAAAGGGCCACATTCAGCCCACGGGCCACAGTTTGGAGACTCCTGTGCTAGAGAAACATTGTTACTGATGAGCTATTTCGGATAATGCTGTACTCTATACACCTTCTTAATTATGTTAATTATGTACTTTGGATATTGTTAACGCCTTATTTGTTTTACGCATGTTTAAGATTTTCAACAAACAGCTTTCTTTCCATGCCAATGTTTGCACCTTAATATTCCACAATAAAAAACATTGAAACATAATTTAGGGATATAGGTGCGGTAATCCATAGCAACCAGCAGTCAAGTAGAGGTGAAATGTCTGCTACGGGTTACGGCACTTGGCTCCACCAAATGATATAAGCCATACGTCTGGTCTATCCATTTATAGACGGATTTATCTCCAGATCTGCCGAGACTTTCCTTGGTGAAGAAACTATTTCTGCATCACTTCTGAGAGGTTGCTGCACCTGAACATTCTTCCAGCTGGTAGCTGTTGGGAGGAAATTGAAATAACAGATTCCTAGAAAATCAATGTCAGTGGATGAGACCCTGGAAGAGACCACACTGAACTTCTACAGGATTATATGAAAGCTGCTGACTGCCTATTCAACCTCATAATAAAGAGGAACTCTTGCCCAGTATTCCACTATAAACAAAAGAAATCCCCTCAAACATAGTGAAAACAAAATCCTGTTGGCTAGATAATTTCCAACTGTAGAAATCAACCTAGAAGTGGGAGGGGTCTGTACTATGAGCTAATCGCATGTTCCGCAATTTATAGACCAGTTATCCCAATATGGTTCAGGCATTACAAGGGGGGTGCTTAAAGTGTACCTGTCAGTAACTATACAAGTTTTTCATGAATACATTTGTGGCATGTCACAAGATACAGAAATTGTGTTTTTCATTCAAAAACCATCCTTAAAATGGAACTTTAGGTAAAATATAAAGATGGGCGAACAGGCAGGATTTTTAATGCAGAAGACCTCTCTGCCCGCTCAGTACAGTGAACTACGCACGCGTAGCTCACTGTAGAAGTTCAGCAATGCCGAAGTGGACAGAACTCCCACATATCGTTATCCCACCCAGCCAATGAAAGCAGCCAGTGTTCGATACCCGGAAGCCAGCTGCTCAAAGATGCCAGCGGCTGGTGGGGAGCTCCAGAACACCGCATTGCTGGAGCCAATAGGCTTAGAATAGGGGTGGGAGTAGATTTAGCCTTAGGCCCCTTTTACACTTAACCGACTTGTCCTGCGACTTGGGACTGCAAAGTCGCAAGACAAGTCGTTTCCTATTATTTCCAATGAGTACCGTTCATATCTGTACGACTTCAAGTCGTGCCGACTTCAAAGTCGTCCCTGCATTACTTTGGCTCAACTTTGATGCAACTTAAGGTACATAAACTTCAATGTTAAACCCTCAAAGGCGCATGCAAATCGCACCTGAATAATATATATGCAATTTCTGTACTTTTTCTCTCTACGACTTTGTAATATGTTTTCATTGTGCCAAAGATGCAACAAAGTCGGACCAAAGTCGTACTGATCCGAAATCGCCATAAAATCACAGAAAAAAAATGCAAGTGTGAAAGGGGCCTTCCTTTTTGACTGAACTTCCACTGTGTGATGGGGTCTGAAGCATTTATCACTAATATCTCTTAGAATGATCAGGGGACAAAACAATCCCCGTAAATCCTTCCCATACAGGAGTCAAAAACATAAAGAACAAAATCCACCTGTCACACACACAGCAATGGAAGCACCGTGTGTCTCCCATTGGCGGTACCGGCTAGGGTCACCCTCGAAATGCGTCAGCCTGTCACTATACCCACTAGCCACATGGGATGTGGGTAGATCCTTATGGACACTATTAGAAGGCTTACCTGTAGGTACCGTGAATATCTCCTAAACTTGCATAGTTTAGGACAGGCCTCGACAAACCCCAGGCGCCAGGTCGCCATGGCGACCAGAAATCGCGTCCTGGCGAGTGACTGCCGTTCCTGCTCTCCCCATGTTATAACAGCGGGTCAGATTCAGCGAGAGCCGAGAGTTCTCTGCTTCATCTAACAGCTGTTACACTTGGCCGCTGCCCGGGATATTTGTTTCTACTTAGAATGAAGAAAAGTAACAAACAGGCTGCCTGGAATGTTTGTTGAGAGTTAGAAGAATAAACACAACAATGTATCTTCTTCTTTCAAAGCAATTATCTCCCGGGCTGTTATCAGGAAAGTTTAACCATTTAAAGACTAAACCCTCTCTCACATTAGTGGCTTACAATTAAATATCCAGTGTTTTCTGCTAGAAAATGACTTGGAACCCCCAAACATTATATATTATTTTTTAGCAGAGACCCTAGAGAATAAAATGGCGGTTGCTGCAATATTTTATGTCAAATGGTATTTGCGCAGCGGTCTTTCAAGCGCAATTGTTTGGAAACAAATACACTTTTAATGAATAAAAAAAAAAACTAAACAGTAAAGTTAGCCCATTATTTTTTTGTACAATGTGACAGATGAAGTCACACCACGAGAAACGTCACCTTTATTCTAAGCAACAAAATTGTGATAAAGCCCTGAGTACCATCAACAATTACCACTCTATGTGCAGCTAGGCTCCAGTATTTCATGGTGACCGGAAACCCACCAGAGCAATGAAAAGTCACTGTGGGGGACACACATGTAGGTAGGAAGTGGCTGCAAAGAGGCAGCAGAAGATCAGCAGCGCTGGAATACTTTTCACCTTTTTTTTGTATTTTATTTACAATGTCACTAAGGCTTTGTTTAGATGTGCAAGTTGGGTGGTAATAATGTGCAGTAGAGATGTTTTTGCCACCCTTAAGCTCCATTAGGCAGCAGATGAGAGGGTGTTTTACATGCCACAGTCACGATGCATTCGGCATAATAAGGAATTTCCCCCATAACAGATTTTTTAGTGTCACTCTTTCTGGCCAGCCTATAACCCTGATGTAATGGTGGAGTTATTGACTGGCTTGTCTTACCCCGGGGGGCGCTGACAACCCCACACTACGCTATAAAAAACTGGCTCCTAACTTTTTTAGCCGGCTCCTAGATTCAAGGCAAATTTGTCAAGCCCTGGTTTAGGAGATATTCACTGTATATGTTTGCGCACTGAAGAGAGGGGCTGCTTGGTGCCGTTTCTAGAGGGCCGTGCCATTACCGGCGGCTCCCACGCACATGCGAGGGAGTGACGTCGTCGCAGCTCTGGCCAATCATATCGCCGGAGCCACGAACCCAGAAGTAACTACGGATGGAAGATGTACTCGAAGTACCGACTCTGATACAGGGCTTCGTTCTAAGGTAAGTATTTCATAATGAGCTAGTATGCAATGCATACTAGCTCATTATGCCTTTCTCTTGCAGAGTTTTTTTTTGTTTTTTTTTTTTACAAGGTTTGCAAACTCTTTAAGCAGAGAATGTGGCTTTTTGAGGTCAGCTGTAATAACCACACTTCACGGCAGCATCAGATTGGAGGGCTGAGCAATCGTCTCCTCTGGTCTCATCTTCCTCCAGGCTGCTTGACATAAGCAAGAAATGCAGAGAGTTTAATTATTAAATGTGTATAGAACATCTACCAGCACACAAATTAAATGGCCCCTCTAATTCTCCGAAGCAGATCTGCTGAGTACAACAAAATAGTGACGGAAGATTCATGGGGTGCGCAACGAAGGGACTGTACAGGAGATAAGACGGCGTTGGGAGAGTAGCATCAGACACACATCGTACAACCGCTTTCCATGTAATTTTTACATACCCTGGCATTTGCACACTCTTCTCACCCTCATGTTTCATCAATCATTGTAAATGTATTTTTATATTTCAATTTAACAATGTTCTAAGAACCCTGAACATTATTAACAAACCATCACTCCACATGTACGGCTGGGAAAAACAGTAATTTCTAAGTTTAGTGTTTATTGTAGCCAATAACTGATCAGCTGTAGGGCTCATGTCAACACGCCATTCTGTTCAAATGCTGCATTTGCTAAATGAACATAAACAGCATTTGACCAAAAAAGGCTGCCTTTAGCCTGCAATTCAAATGCTACTCAAAAGGACAGCTGTGTCCAAAGAAACGCAACCTGACGCAAACCAGGTCAATTGCAAACTCTGAACTGCCATATGTACTGTACTGCTCAATTCAAGTTAATGAGAGCCCTTAATCAAGCTACATGTTGGCAAACTAATTACAGATCTGTGACTGGTTACAGGCTAACCAATCACAGTGGCTTTTCTGCCATCGTTAATATATAAATGTCTGAAACATAATATGTAAAGGAAGGAAATGTGTACTCTTTATAAATGGTAATTTGGGCCTCTGAGTGAGTATTGTGCGTTTCTTGCATTAATCAGACAGTATGGTAACTCCACCCATTGTCCACATTTCCTCTGCCCACTTTCTGGGTGGCTGAGCTCAAATCACTCACTTTATGTCTTGGTTCCACCCAGACTGCGCCTCTAAATAAGCGAGGACCACCCACATGTGGCCCTAAACCCCACAATGAATGCTTTTTTTAGTTACTGTACATGTGCACAAAGACAATGCTGTGATGCCTGGACTCGGCCCAGGACATAGTATTGGAGGGACAGTGGGCCAGGGCTTGGACAGCTATCATCTATAGGTGAGGGGTCATGAATGGATTGTCATTTCTTTTTCCTGATATATGTTTATTATAAAAACGAGAAAAAAACAGCCCTTACATACTATCAATGGACTTCAGGGATTAACAGGGAGCTCACAGCTAAAGAAAGCCAACAGATAATGAAAGCCATTGAGTGTGTTCACTCACTGAAACATCCCTCACGAATTGCTGAAGCACGCTCCTCCAATTAAAAGTACATATCAGGACGACAATGAATGGAGGCTTAGAGGATCACGGTCTTTAGATGCTTCGCCCCCTTCAATATTTGCCATGTTGACATGACAGTAAGTTCAGCAAGGGCCTGGCATGCATATACTGCAAATAATCCACACAGCGCCATGACCGCACTGAGCAGACCAAAATGCCCATTGTTACTGGGAGAAATCAGCAGAGAGCTCCTGAATACTCCCCCCATCATTCTCCACCGCTAACAAGGAAGAGACCAGTGACACTGAAGGCCGATTCCCCATCACCCAGAGCTCCCACGTGGCCCCATTACCACACATTACAATGCCAGACCAATCGACGCACCCGATAACGACACAAAGAATGAGAGTACATCAATTACCCTCTCACCAAAGAGGCGACTCTGCGGGTAATCGCTCTGTCATACGGAATATTGTTAATTATCGCAGCCCAGCAACGAGAAGATAATTAAAATGACTGCACTGTGATTAGGGGTTGGTGGACTAGCCAAGCTTCTCACGTGGTGGGAATGATGCGATTCAATAAATCTCAGATGAGTGCAAATGCTGAGCAAAACCGGAAGAGATGAAGGAGATGCTCCATCTCTGGCCTAGCGAGTAACAAAAATGGTGAGGAGCAAAGCCGTGTACCAAAATCTAAAAGTATTCTCCATTGATTGTAGCAGTTTTAAAGCAAAGGTCGTGCCATAGCACCATCCACCATATTACCAATAGATGAAAAATAATCATCAGCGAGTAAATAAGAAAACAAAAACCGCTCTGACTAGCTAGGACTTCCTTATACAATAGCTGTGCTACCAACAGCGAACAAATCCCATCATGTTTGTAGAGTTTGAGACAAAAGCTACCAGTCGCATTTTACTTTCCTGGTTCTCTGGTTAAAACGGAGTTCCACCCAAAAGTGGAACTTCCTCTGGTCGGATTCCTCCCCTCCTCAGGTGTCACATTTGGCACCTTTTGGGGGGGAGGGGGGACAGGTGTCACTTTCCCCACATCCAGGAGCCCTGACGTCAGCAGCCCGACTCCCTCCTCCTCTTCCTCCACCGCAGGGCCAATGAGAGAGCGCAGCGGCGGCTTATGCATGCACAGTAGGAACCCAGCCCTGAAGCTGAAAGCCTATACTTCCGGGTTCCCTTAGTCTCAATGGCGGTGGCAGCACTCGTCCAACCGAGCCTAAGCTCGGTGGCGTTGCCGACATCGCTGGACTCCAGTATGTGTAGCTGCTGACTTTTCATTTTAAAAAGGGGCGGCGGCGGGCGGCGGACCTACTCTTTAACTGGTCTGGTGATTGGATGGCTGGATTCCTTACCGAATACACCCCTGGGATTAGAAGCAGCTTCTGTACCTGGTCACCTGACCCGATTGTGTGCGGTCAGCTGCGTCACCTCGCTGTTCTGCCTTCCCCCCCTCAATCGCCTCTGCAGCACTGCGCCAGACTGACGACAATCAAACATTTCATAAGGGAAACTGAAGCAGCAGACGGAGCTGTCTTGGCCCGGCCGTCACACTGATGGAGAAGAGAATGAGCAGCGCCCAATTTTATCATCCAGTTTAATACTTGTCACCAATATGAGAAGAGAGATTCTGGTGTGGAGAAGCGGACACGTTTACGGACTGTAATAACCACCACCTATCATACAGTATATACCTTTTATATATACACACACGATAAGGGTCAGAGGTCGCACTAATAGCCTTCTTCAGCTTCATTATTAAGTGACATACTTGTCAATCATTCCCCATTTCAGACAATTCTCTTGCTTAATTATATATCACCCGGCATGAACACTTTTCCCTGACTAACCACCCACAGAAGAGACATGCAGCGGGCTTTGATATGTGACGCCCACCATTGTGCCAAGATGTAACAGCTTGTTGTCTACATAGAATATCAGTATTCAGCATTGGGATTTTATGGTAAACATTTTTTGCAGCAGCAGATTTTATTGCAGATTTTAGTTATCACAACTGAATATATTTATTACAATCACTAAAATGCCAACTATTCAACATAATCCCTAACACTAAGGGTCCTTTCACACACACGGACCGTTCATCAGTTCATCCGTTTTTCATCAGTTTTTTCATCCGTTTTTTCATCTGTGGTCATCAGTTTTTTTTTACATTCACTACCAATGCAAAAACGGATGAAAAACTGACCGTTTGTCAGTTTACATCCATTTTTCGTCCGATCCGTTTTTTTGACGGATGAAAAATAGGACTTTCATCCGTTCAAAAAAACGGATGCTGACGGAAGCAGATGAAAACGGATGCAAATACATGATCATCAGTTGTCATCCGTTTTTCCATAGAGATGCATTGATGTCCGTTTTTCATCCATCAAAGGATGGATGAAAAACGGACAAACGATCCGTGTGTGTGAAAGGGGCCTAAGGCTGCATTTACACTTCAGCGTTTTGAATCGTGGGCAGATCTGCTGCAATTCTGCCTGCGATTTGAAAGCGCCGATGTGTGAATGACAAATTGCAGGACTTATGGCATTCATCTGATGCTGTAGGTGTAGGTCTGCCACGATTGTCGCGCTGCAATCGTGGCAACCCGCATTGCGTGAAGAATGTCATCCTAAAAACTTCAGAAGCTACTTTTGGGCGACATGCTTCACGAGATGTGGGTTGCTGCGATCGCATCGCTATTGGCCTGAGAGGCGGACGGTAATCGCTATTGGCCCTGAAAAAATGATATTGGTCTATCCCTACTCTGTACTGTTATGATTTGCCGAAGCCAAAGTCACATGAAAGCACACTGAAGTCGCATCAAGTCGCAAGCAAGTTGCACCAGAAGTCACACGAATTTGGGGTCCCAGTGTGAACCAAGCCTAAAACTTAGCCAACACTTACAACATTACATTGATAAATAATAAATATTATATTGTTGCCACAATAAATACCATGACAGATATTTTGACAGTGAGAATACTATTGAGCTGAAAATCTCTGCAATAAAAGCATTGGAGCCCATCTTCAATGCACTGAAGAGTTGGTGCCAAAAACACTGTGCATCTAAATTAAATAAACCGAGACCTCAGCATCTGAAATCAGAACTGCCTGTGTTCCCCCAAAGCATCCAGACTCAAAACTGCTCTGGAAGCGAGATGTGGATAGTTTGCATCTCATTGGTTGCTATGGGTCACTGCAAACTGTTCTTATTTCAGACGGGCATATTACTCAGCGCAGTGTATCTGAATGCATGTTGGCGGAGCTGTGGAGGGATCCAGGACACAGCCATACACTTCCAGCCTAGCTTTCTGATTTTGGAACTAAGGGCTTAACGATAGTTTGGCTTGCAAAACCTTGGAACAGCCGTCACCGATTCCCAAATCACACCCATGATCACTTCAAAGTGGGAGATATTAAAATTCAGCAATTAAACTTTCTGTACCAATACAACCTAACCTACATCCAGAAGGTCCTCATACCAGCAGTCTGTAATAAGAACTGTCTGTAGTGCACTGAGACACCAGATTTTGCAAAGAGGAAATAGCAGCTAGAGGATAAGAGTATGAATCTGCTTGGTTGCTGTGTGGCTTGCTGTATAGTGCCCCCCACTGATAGCTTTCTGCAATAACTTTTTTGGGAAAGTTTCTTACATGATGATCCTATCTGTAATGCTTCCTGTTTCAGCCTGACAACACTAAGGCTGGGTTCACACTGTTACGACAAACTCTATGACATTGGGAGTACATGTTGCATGACATGTAAAACTCAATGTTTCCCTATGAGTCATCTTAACTGTTCTGACACAAGTCGGTCTGACTTTGAAAAAGGCTCCTGCACTACTTTGGTCCGACTTTGATCCTACTTCAGCCCATTGAATATCATTGAAGTTGGATCAAAGTCGGATCCTTGTCCTAACCACCCGACTTGTGACATCCGACATGGCGATTACAGCAGTAAAAGGAATTTATGTCACACTGGGATTGTTTTGATTGGTCAAAGGACAAGTCACTATCTCAAAGTCTGAGAAAAATATTATCTTGTTCATTCAAGTCCGATGGAAGTAGGACCAATGTAGGACTGATGTTGCAGGGCAAAATAGGAAGACAGTCGTACAACAGTTGTGTTGTACCAGTGTGAATCCAGCCTAAACCACTGCCCTGAAATTAGCCACAGCATTGTCCGTCTGTTTAGGGCACTTCTTCAGTTGGCCATTACACTGCCATCAGTTCTGTAAGCGCCATCAGCCCAACAGTCATCTGAAAGAATGAACCCAACAGACTGGCAAAACTTTTGCCATTAGAGCACTTTCACACTGGGACCGCCCGAGCGCCAACGGTAAAGCGGCGCTAGTTTAGCGGCCGCTTTAACGCTGCTATAGTGGCGCTTTGGCGCCGCTATTTGGGCGGCAGCGGGGCTCTTTTAACCCATAAGAAGAGGTTAAAAAGGGGTTACAAGCGCCGGGGAGTGGCGCTTCCAGAGCGGTGTACAGCCGCTTCGGAAGCACTACCCATTCATTTCAATGGGCAGGGGCGGTGGAGGAGCGTTGTATACATCGCTCCCGCACCGCCCCAAAAAAGCTGCTTGCAGGAGTTCGTTTCCTCTCCTGCAAGAGCACCTCCCCAGTGTGAAAGGACATACTGAGTTTAAGTGGCGCTTTACAGGCGCTATTTTTAGCTAAAAAAAAACGCCTGTGAAGCGCCTCAGTGTGAAAGGGGTCTTAGTGAGGCAATGGTCTTGTGTTGTAAGCCTGTAACAGGAAGCGCTGTAACTGGCATTATCTCCATAAAGAAACTTTAAAGCAGATTCATAAAAATGCTCTGCATTAAAATGGTGACCAGAACACAAAGAAAGGGTGAATCTTCCCAGTGGGGACACAGACAGCAATAAGGGCCCATTCAGACTTTGGTGTTCTAATGTGCTGCATTAACATGTTCTCTACAAAGTTACTTGCACAGTAATGCACAAAAACATCTAAGAAAATGGATAGGAACCATGTTTGACAATACAATGCACCACAACGCACAGTAGTGTGTAGCTATGTTTCACTTTGTTGGAGCTGCGTTGTCCTAATATGCTGGGATGTTATTAAAAATGTATAGCAGCTGCTATGAACATGTGGAGTGGTGTTCTTGAACTCTGTTCTCTTGTATGTGCTAGCTGAATACCAGGCCTTCTATTACATTGTATTTTAATAGTGTTCTAATAAAAAGCACATCATGCTTGTGTTGGCTGTACCTACGTATTAACATGTGATTAATACATTCAAGTTTACTGTAATTTTTTAAAATTATAACCAATTCAGTCAAGGCAGCAGCATCCTGGTGAATTGCACAAACCTGATCTATCTCAACCAGTCCTCATGTATCAATCCCACCAGAACCCCCCGAGTATGGTCATGTAGATTTTCCCTATTTACTATCAACATGTAATTTGTTAACTCTGATTACTTATGTCTCTACGATGAAGCCCAGGTGTTGGTTGAAACACGTCAGAGTGGGACAATCCAGGCTAGGTCACGTTCTGACCATTTGGATCTGGATTTCTCAACCAGGGTTCCTCAAGCAATTTCTTTCTGATCTTTTTAGCTATCTGTAAGGGGTAATTCTTCCCAATGACCACAAGTGTAAGAAGAATTCTTCCCACTGACCATCACACTAATGCAGTGGTTCTCAACTCCGGTCCTCGGGCCCCCCCAACAGGCCAGATTTTAAGTATTACCTTGGGGAGATGCAGACTAGAATACTGCAATCAATGAGCAGTAAAATTCTATCACCTGTGATGTATTTCAGTTATCCTGCAAACCTGGCCTGTTGGGGGGGCCCGAGGACCGGAGTTGAGAACCACTGCACTAATGTATGAGTTGTAGATATAGTCATTGGATGTGCACTGCCGAAAAATGTGTTCGTTTTCGTTTCATTCATTTTATTTTTTTGGAAATTCAAAAATTCGAAAATTTGGAATTCGTAAATCCGAATTTTCGAATTCCGAATTCCCGAAATTCGAAAATACAGAAATTCAGAATTAAAAAGTCAAAAATCTGAAAAATCTGAAAAGAAACTGAAAATTCAAAAGAACGAAAATCCAAAAATTCAAAATAATAACTAACAATAATAATTAGATTATATGTATTGGGATTTCCTTTCAAATTTGGCTCTTAGTGAATGTAACAAATACAAATTTATCTGAAATTACGAATTATCCAAAATAACCCTGCATCTAAACAAATGGAATGGAACAAATTAATAATAATAAAAAGTTTATATTGTTATTTATTATTAATTTGTTACGTTCCATTTGTTTAGATACGGCATTCGTTATTTTGGATAATTCGTAACTTCGGATAAATTTGTATTCATTGCGTTCACTAACAGTCACATTTAAAAAGAAATTCAAACACCCATCATTTAATAGTTAGTAATAGTTAAGTTATTATTAGTTAGTTATTTGAGATTTTTGAATTCTCGTTATTTTCATATTTTTGTTCTTATTTTTGGATTTTTTGAATTACCGGATTTTTGAATTTCCGAATTTTCAAATTTCTGATTCTCTGAAATTTCAAATTTCCAAAATTTTGAATTTCAAAACGAATTGCACATGTCTAATAGTTATCTTTAGCAAGGGTTCCCTGAAAGTTAATTCAAAAAGTTATTTTAAGGGCTCCTCTGTGTTGAAAAAGGTTGAGAAAGGGTGATCTTGATCATGAAAACTGGATGAAAATGTTGGGTGATGGTGTGCGGTGGTACTCCTATATCAAGCTTTGTATGTTGAGCTTCAGAGTTGTTCCGGCACCCATGGATTCTGCTTAAAGCAATATTGTGAATCGTCTGCTTCTCTGTGCAATTTGTATCCATGTATTCAAGAGCTGCTAGGCATCAGAATTGCTCTGAAAGGATCAGATTCTCCTAAATTTTTCTGGCTTTTTGGATCGATTTGCTCATTAATACCCAGGGAACTGCAATTATATTTTAAACAGGTTTTCTTAGGAGTGGCAGCTTTTCTAATGACCAGAGAACATGTCACTTCAGAATGTGGACTGCACTGACTGAATGACGACTAATGAGGCCAAAATCCTACAAATGTAATTAAAGCAGCGACCTGCAAGCCTGCGAACCAGCCAAAGCCAATCCAATGGATCTTATTCCTTTGGCTATCCTCTAAGCTTTCTAAACATTTTTATTTATTTTCTAAGACACAGAAGAAACTCAAGAATCATGTCAAACATGTGTCAAAACATAATTACAAATGAAAGTAACAGATACAGTGCCTTGAAAAAGTATTCATACCCCTTGAAATTTTCCACATTTGGTCATGTGTAGCACCCCCATAGTGATAGGTGCGTTTTTGTAGTGAATTTTGATAGGAGAGGTAAAATCTAGTCAAGCCTGACAGTAAGTGCAGGCCAAATTGTTTTGATCTGGGCTGGAGAGTGGCTCAGGGAGGCCTGGAGATTCCAGGAAGGAACACCTCTTAGATACTCCTCCCTTTTTGAGCTGGAAAGCTGTGGAAAAGAGGATGGATGAGGAGGTTTTACTTTCTCATGTATGACAAGGAGCCCTGACCAATTCACAGTCTAGATTGGCAGGGGGCAGGCCTCCTTAAATACAGTGATCTGCCAGCAGGGGGAAGGAGAGTGTCGGGTGGAAGAGAGATGTAGCAGAGGTGCTGCGGAGGCCTCACCCAGGAAGGGAGCCCCCAGTGTGGGGAGGGGGACCTTGAGGCCTGGTGGCTCGGGTGCAGCCAGGAAGAGGAGTTGGTTCCTGGAGTGGCACAAGGGAGCAGGAGAGCAGCAGAGAGGCTACATAGAGGACTCTTTAAAGGATCCACCGGTGTCGGTGAGTTGCAACCCCTGAAAGTTGGATGAGAAGGCTGGAGCAGGCTGGGGAGAGGACAGTGGACAGTCTGTAGACGTCGGAGAAGCCAAGCAGAGGGAGGAGGGACACTGGACACTAAGGCAGGCCGGAGAGGCCTGGAAGATGGATGGGCTGGGAGTTTTAGTTCATCCAGTGCCCAGCTAGCACCAACGTACTTAGCTACATAAATGAGGGTCCATGGCTTCACAACTAGGAGCCTGTGACACTTACCGACAACGGGTGGTCTGGAGGCCCTGCTAAGAGTAAGAGCAGGCCTCACCATGTGCTAGCTGTGGTGGAAGAGGAAGTGTCATGGAGGTCTGATAAATTGCCTTTCAGGCCTGGAACAGCAAGTAGTGTGCAGGATAGAGGAAGGAGAAGAGTAACGACTAGCAAGTGTATGTGCTGGAGGAAGAAGGAGTGTATATACAGCGGTGTATATAGAAGGTCCCGTGATTGATTCTTGGGCATCCCACAGTCATCCGAAAAACAAAGTACCGTACTGTCCAGTGACTCCGGGTGTGTGGAGATTGTGTGATTAAGGGCAGCAGGCAGGTGGACCACAACTACCAGCCACCCCTAAGGGGGCACATGGCTACACAACCAAAAATGTAAATATGTTTTATTGGTACTTCTTGCGATAGACCAACGCAAAGTGGCACATAATTGTGTAGTGGGAGGAAAATGATAAATGGTTTTCAATTTGTTTACAAATAAATATGTGAAAAGTGTGGCGTGCATTTGTATTCACCCCCTGAGTCAATACTTTGTAGAACCACCTTTCACTACAATTACAGCTGCAAGTCTTTTTGGGGATGTCTCTACCAGCTTTGCACATCTAGAGAGGGACATTTTTGCCCATCCTTTTTTGCAAAATAGCGCAAGCTCTGTCAGCTTGGATGGAGAGTATCTGTGAACAGCAGTTTTCAAGTCTTGCAACAGCTTCTCAATTGGATTTAGGTCTGGGCTTTGACTGGGCCATTCTAACACATGAATATGATTTGATCTAAACCATTGCATTGTAGCTCTGGCTGTATGTTTAGGGTCGTTGTCCTGCTGGAAGGTGAACCTCCGCCCCAGTCTCCAGTCTTTTGCAGACTAACAGGTTTCTTCTAAGATTGCCCTGTATTTGGCTCCATCCATCTTCCCATCAACTCTGACCAGCTTCCCTGTCCCTGCTGAAGAAAAGCATCCCACCAACATGATGCTGCTACGACCATGTTTCACGGTGGGGATGGTGTTCAGGGTGATGTGCAGTGTTAGTTTTCCACCACACAAAGGTGTCCGTTTATGAAACTGTGATCAGCGGTGGTCCCAAGGATCACCGCTGATCACAGCTCTTTTTTGGTTTATGAAGCAGAGATAATGGGGAGAGAACACCTTCCCTGCCGATTATCTCTGCACACTAGACGCTGTCATTCACTGACACAGAAACGGCCAGTTTATGAAGCTCCGATCTCCGCACTTCACTGGTGATCTGGGTCAGATATCACACTGCCCGATTCACCAGCTCAGAGGTGGTGAACCGGGGGAGTGAAGAGGGAATCCCGGGGAAGGAGGAAGATTATAGACTTCCTCCTGCCTCGTTCAGACCCCCCAACACATTAGCCATGTCCCCCTGCCCTGTATATGTGTATATATGTATATACATGTATATGATGTGTGTGTGTATATATATATATATATATATATATATATATATATATACACATATACACGTATATATAATGTATGTGTGTATATGTGCATATATAATGTGTGTATGTGCTTATAAATACATATATAGTGTAGGGGGACTTATAATTTTATTAACTATTTGGGCGGGCTCCTCCGAGAATGTCCGTTACTCAGCAGTGATAACTTATCACTGCTTAATAAACCGACATCTGTGTTTCTGTGAATTTCTGGTGCTGTACTCTCGCTATGTCTCACGAGATTCCAGTATCAGGGGGTGTTCTCCACTGTTTGAACCGTTTGTAGATCACTTCACTTCGCTAGAGGTGAAGTGATCTACATGGCTTCATAAACTGGCACCCAGAGGAGAACAATCTCCACTGTGAATGCCGGAGAACAAAGCAGTGGATTTTTTACACTGCTTCATAAACGGACCAGAGCACCTATTTCCATGTTTGCTGTGTCCCTCACATGACTTATCGCAAACTGCAAACAGGACTTCTTATGGCTTTCTTTCAACAATGATTTTCTTCTTGCCACTCTTCCATAAAGTCCAGATTTGTGGAGTGCACGACTAATAGTTGTCCTGTGGACAGATTCTCCCACCTGAGCTGTGGATCTCTGCACTTCTCCAGAGTTACCATGGGCCTCTTGGCTGCTTCTCTGATTAATGCTCTCTTTGCCCGGCCTGTCAGTTTAGGTGGACAGCCACGTCTTGGTAGGTTTGCAGTTCTGCCATACTCTTTCCAATTTCAGATGATGGACTGAACAGCGCTCCATGAGATGTTCAAAGCTTGGGATATTTTTTTATAACCTAACCCTGCTTTAACCTCTCTGGCAGTATGGTTATGTCAGATTTTTGCGTCTCAAAGCGGTACAATGTTTTGCATAGAACTTTGGCGTTTTATATTGTAGGTCTGTAATTCTTAGGAATAACTCACTTAAATCTGTCCAAACAATAGTCTAGTAGACATCCCAGGTATGATAAAGTTTGAAATACGAAATCATAAATTATATAATAACTATAATTGTCAAAAATAATAATATAATAATAATAAAATGTACTCAATGTAATCAAATCAAAAACACTGAAATTTGCTCAGTTGCAGAATTGTCGCTGTCGTCACTTTCAGTGTCTGGCGACAAACTTCCCCACGAATCAGTATCACTCAATTCTGCAAGTGATTCTCATTTACTATCACTGTTTTCTAGCTGCTAAAAACTCGCTTTTGACGTAAAGGGATGCTTTTTGGATGCCATGGACATTCTCAAGTTTCCAGGCAGAAAGAATGGCATATATATAATATAAAAGTGCATGCAGGGCATGGGACAAACCACTAAGGGCAAAAGGGATGTGAAATGATTTGACACAGTAATGTAATCTTACAGATTACAGTATACTGTATGTGTTTCACTTTTTGAATTTGCTGTTGGGCTCCTCCTCCATGCGACGCGGCGCTTGCAGGGAACTGAGCCTGGCACACAGTACATTATGTGGAGGGCACAGCCCGCAGGCACAGCGGGAGGACTTTGCAGGATCCTGTGGACAAGTTAAGTAACTTTGCCTGGATCCTGCGATGCGATCCCGGGTGTGGCTTGGGGTTACCGCTTTTGGTAGTGAAAAAATTCACCCCGAGCCACACTGGGGAGTACCGCTAAGGAGGTTAAACTTCTCTACAACTTTATCCCTGACCTGTCTGGTCCTTGGCCTTCATGATGCTGTTTGTTCACCAAGGTTCCCTAACAAACCTCTGAGGGAGTCACAGAACAGCTGTATTTATACTGAGATTAAATGACACACAGGTGGACTCTATTTACTAATTAGGTGACTTCTGAAGGCAATTGGTTCCACTAGATTTTAGTTAGGGGTATCAGAGTAAAGGGGGCTGAATGCAAATGCACATAACACTTTTCACATATTTATTTGTAAAAAATGTTGAAAACCATTTATCATTTTCCTTCCACTTCACAATTATGTGCCACTTTGTGTTGGCCTATCACATAAAATTCCAATAAAATACATTTACGTTTTTGGCTGTAACATGAGAAAATGTGGAAAATTCCAAGCGGTATGAATACTTTCAAGGCAGACTTCGGCCGGAAGCACCAACCAGCAGCCCAGTTCACAGCTGCTCGTCGGTGGGAAAATTACTAAAAGCTCCACCCACTCTTTCACCTGCACCATAGTGCACCTACACTGTAGGAAAATGGGGCTCACCATTCAGGTTCTGAATTTTGAATGCTACAGGTTGATCGACACCAAGAAAGAGGGAGGGGCGCAAAGAACAAAAAAATGTAAGTCAAAAAGACTGCACTACCCTCCACCACCACCAAAAAGACAACCTTGTCTTCCACATATGCAAAGCCAACAGTGAACAAGTACACATGCATTCCCAATGATATGCAAATGTAATTTATGTAGCCATATTCAATAATATTAATTTAAAAATTCTTAACATAATGGCCTAAGCAAAAAATGTTGAATTTTGCAGATGTATAACATGCTGCTGCCAGGACCTCATTAATTAAACTGTTTGCTGGAGGGGATTTCCATTCCAGTTATGGAGGACAGCTTGAAATACATCTATTAACCTAAGATGATTCAAGAATAAGAATTAAAAAGGTAGAAATACAATTTTGCACTTCCACCCTCACAAGATTTCAAAATGAAAGAGCACAAACTTCAAGTTTGCTTTCTTTCCTGTTGTATAAGATACAGTGCAATGCATTTCTTATTAATTCAGCTCCAATATTTTATTCATCACTCAGCTGTTTTCCCCGAATAGAAGTAGTCCTTTAAGGGTCACGTGATGAGGTGTCATTTGGCATATAGAGAAAGGGTTAAAGGCAGGAATATTTTAGAAAGAACTGCATGGTATGCGAAGACTTTCCGGCCTGATTTATATGATTTCACTTTCCGCCAATCTGTGTGATGTACAGTCTGGGCTGCCCCATTTATCAATCTGATTTGTGCTTAATGTTAGGGCCCGGCGATTAATGATTCCGCCTCTCTGCTGCTGGCGGGCACCCGACTGCCTTATTCTTCCTGGGCGCTCTCTGACTCTCCCTCACCCCGTATCGCCAGCTCTCACCTCATAGGGCTTCCTTTCGCGGAGCACTCTCTATATTTCATTTCACTTAGTCCCGTGTTTATAGCCATCCGTCCGCAGCTTCTAATGTACACTCCATCCCTTCTTTCCGCGGCCCTCAGCTTTCCCTGCTATGGCAGAATTACAGTCTGCCGATTCTCTGTTCTCATCAATCACTATAAAACCATTACAGTAGAATGAGCGCGTTTGGCCACTCTCAGCTCTTTGGTGGAATTCTCGTAAGTGTCCATTGAGTTCATGATCATGAACTATAAAACCCTTTACTATCGGGCTTCAGTTATTTCCCCCCAACAAAGGAAAAACAATGTTCTTATAACCTCAGATCCTTGTGGATTAACAACTTCTCAAACCTTTTATAAAACTGCCAAAAATATGTCAAATTTTAAAATATAGAAAATTCAGTGTATGGCCTTTTAGAATGAAATGCCATCACTCCTGGAGAGCATGAGCAGCCAACAGTCCTGGGAAGTATGATTTGGCACCATTCCTCAAGAGTATGGTTGGCTGCCTGTCCTGGAAGAAATGGGTGGTCTCCAGCTTGGAAGTGTATGAATGGTCCTCAGTCTTCATGTATATGTACGGCCTCCAATCCTAATAAGTATGGGCAGCCAATAGTACTAAAAAGTATGGAAAGCAGCCAATTTCCAGGGGAACTGGTGGCCACCAGTCCCGGAGAGTATGAGTGGTCACAAGTCATGGACAGTATGGTTGGCCATCAGTCCTGCAGAGTATGGATGGCCCTTAGTCCTGGAGAACGAGGGGCTGTTAGTCCTGAAGAGTACTGGTGGTCAATACCTTCTATTAGATAAATTTGTGCATAACCAGAATTAAGACTAAAATGTTACTTTTACTAATGCATAGGTTGCTATAATTGTAGAATTTCCAGGGTCACCTGGTGCTAGTACTCATAGTAAGGCGGCAGAGCAGTACAAACCCTTCTAGAAATAAAATTCTTATTCTGAATTAGAAATAAACCAACACAAAGAATCTAGAAACAGCTAAGGGACAACAGCGAAGGCTTAAAGCAAAGGAAGAAAAGATGATAGCAAGAGCAGAGCCTTAAGCTGAGGCCTTTAGGCCATCTCAGTAGTCAAAGCCTTTTTTTTTCCTGGGTGGTAAATAAGAATCTTTCACTCTCTGGAAGAGTAAATTCCTCCATGAAATTCATGTTCTTGTTTCCTCCTAAATAGAGTTGAGCGAACTTCTAGAAGTCCGGGTTCTGCTGGTTCGGCAGAACTTCGGGACAAAGTCCGGGTTCGGGTCCGGACAGAACCCGAACTTTGTCCCGGACTTGGGCCTGAAGATCTTCAAGCGAGTTGAGATAAATCCTCCTTTGTTCTTGTACTTAAAGTACCTCCTTAAATGAGAAGGTCTCTCACTTTCTAAGAATAAATGGTGGGTCCTTTTTTTTTCCGAAACTGATGACTCTACCGGATTTCCGGAGTCGAATTCCGAGACGAGAACGATAGTAGAAAAGAAGGAAACGAAATTCGGAAGCGACAACAGGGAATCGACAAAGATCTAAGAAACACAACCAAATAAAGATTAAGTCTTATTCTTAAAATAAAGATCTTCCCAAACATGACGAGACGGCGGAATGATACTCATGATCGTGGTCCACTGGGACC
>BLSH010031610.1:341482-363233 GCA_018402905.1 Glandirana rugosa | reverse complement strand
TGTGCAAGTACCTGATCTTGCCTAGGGCGTAAAATAGTCTAGCACCGGCCCTGCATACCTCTGTAGACCTCTAGTAACTTAACATTTCCTTATATGCTGCAGTCAGAAAGAAGCATTTTTTCAGTCTCCTCTTCCCCAGTGATCAGACTGCGACATTGTAAATTTGTAGAAAGTCACAAGCGGAGAGGCTGCCAGGGACTGATCTGTGACAGAAATTTGTGAACACAGCCAAAAACTGCACAGACTGCATGGATTTACATTGCTGTGTCATCTCTGAAGTAGGTAGGGACTCTGGATGAAGCCAAAACAAACATGCTGTTGTCCTTCTGGAGAGATGAAAGCATTGTCAGGGGGTTACTGTGATTTCTGTGAAAGGTAACAAATACCTGAAGCGTTAAGGCCCGTGCACACGATGCAAATTTCGAACAGGAATTTTCGTAGACGGCCGATCGTCTGAAATTCTTACCGTTAGAACACTCCTTTCGACAGCCGATTTTCATTTCTCGTAAGACAAAAGCTGGATGTGCAGACAAATTTTCGTACGACAACTCAACGTCCGATTTTCGTATCATTAGTAAGGTTTTTGTACGAAAAAAAATTGTACGATCACGACTACGCGTGCTCAGAAACGAAAAAATCCATACAAAATTATTCAACACATTACATCACTTCTGGCGTTGAAATCGGTTGTACATTAATTTTCGTATCGTTAGTGCGCTCTTCACTTTTGTCATGAGACAAGCATCCAACCAAAAACAGAAGCTCTGTCGTCTGAAATTTGCATGGTGTGTACGAGGCTTTACTCTGACACGATCAAAAAAATATATTTGATGACAAATCTGTTACTTTCGTGGGAATAAAAATTAGCAAATAAAAAAAACAAACTGTGACACAAGTCATATTGTAATTGAATGTTATTAAAAATGAACTTTCCTTCTCAATCTGCTGTGCTGTAATTTTATATAAAATACAATATGGCAACCTGGAGGTGCTCTGTACATACATGGTACACAGAACGTCCCCTGAAATGTAATTTCCTGCTTGTTTGATTGGCTCACTGATTTTCCCACGAGTCTGCACTGAGATATTAGTCAGAATTTGAGCATCCCCTGCAACAAAAATGTCATTTTTGATGAGATACTCCAAGGGGAAATCATGGCAAAAAATATATTTGATGACAAATCTGTTTAACCGCTTTTAAGACCAGCCGCCGTTATTTTACTGCGGCAAGCTGGTCTGCTCCCACGAATCGCCGTAGCTGTACGGCGGTGCGGGAACTCACTTTTGTGGCCAGTTGGCCAGTGGGGGAGCCAATCAGCGGGTGGGCGCCAGCCACCCGCGATCGTTCCCCTCAGTGACAAAACGGGGATCTGCCTGTGTAAAAAAGGGAGATCTCCGTTCTGACAGGGGAGATCACACAGATCCTGTCTTTCTGCTAAGCAAGAAGATGGATCTGTGTGTTTCCCTAGTCACACAGTCCCCCTATACAGTTAGAAACACCTCCCAGGGAACACATTTATTGCGATTTTTTTTTACCCAAAATATGTAGCAGAATACATATCAGCCTAAACTGATGAATACATTTTTTTTTTACAGTTTTTCTGGAAATGTTTTATAGCAAAAAGTAAAAAATTTGGGTTTTTTTTTTCAAAATTGTTACTCTTTTTTTGTTTATAGCGCAAAAAATAAAAACCGCAGAGGTGATCAAATACCTCCAAAAGAAAGCTCTATTTGTGGGAAAAAAAGGATGTAAATTTTGTTTGGGTACAACATCACATGACCGGGCAATTGTCAGTTAAAGCGACGCAGTGTCGTATTGCAAAAAATGGCCTGGTTATTAAGGGGGAAATTCTTCCGGTCCTTAAGTGATTAAAGGGTAAAAAAAAAAAAACTTGCAAATCAAAATAATAAAATATAGCATATACAACTGCAACACAAGTCATATTATCATTGAATGTTATTAAAAATGACCTTTCCTTTTCAATCTTAAGCTCTGTAATTTTCCATAAAATGCAATATGGCAGCCTAGTGAAGCTCTGTGCAGGGATGGAGTACAGAACACCCCTGAAATATCATTTCCTGCTTGCGTGATTGGCTCACTGATTTTCCCAGTGATTTTTTTTTGGTGAGATACTCCCAAAGGGAAATCACATCTAAAGGGATGCAGACCGTGCCACTGAACACAGACAAACTGCTATTCCTTCAGAACTAAAACTAGGAATCTGCAACAACGTTTGTTAAAATCCCTGCAAATTACACAGATCACCCAGAGGGGAGTGCTTTTTCTCAACAAAAGTGGAGTTACTTTAAGTTTAAAAATGTTTCCAGCTCCTTTACCTATTGGATGTAGCCACTTTTGGCCCAGATCGCCGGTTTAGCATATTAGTTTTTCTGCCTAACGCAATAGCTATTCTTCTGCTTTGTTAATTGCTAAACTTCTTTTTTTATAAAACCATGTTGATCAAAGCTGAAGTCCAACCGATTTTACAGTCTACATCAGTGGTTCTCAACTCCGGTCCTCGGGACCCACTAACAGGTCAGGTTTGCAGGATAACTGAAATACATCACAGGTGATATCATTTGCTGCTCAGTGATTGCAGTATTCTAGTCTGCATCTCCCCAAGGTAATACTTAAAATCTGGCCTGTTGGTGGGTCCTGAGGACCAGAGTTGAGAACCACTGGTCTACATCATCCTCTGGCTTCATCCTGATGGCTCCCTATAGAGGTCACACACCATGGAGGATAGGAAGGTAAATTAAGGCTCTCAGGATTTCCACTCCTTAGTGCCAGTTGCAGATCTATTCATAGAATCAGCACTCCTAGCAATGAAGAAGCGCACACAATATTAATAATCATTAGGGTTAATTAATCATTTAGGACGCCTTCACTTGGCTGGAGCTTCTCCCATTTCTCGCCATCATCTTTTCAAGCAGCTGGTAGCAGAGCGTGGGGCAGAATAGGAAATGTTTTCTCCCCCTGGGCCTCATACACACAAGATGACTGTAACCAACCCACAAAAAAGTCACAGGGCACAGCGTGTCATACTCATTCCGAAGCTTCTCCTTCATCTGTTGTATTCAAGTCTCTTCTGTGTGCTAGAAATCTATTTATACATTGAGAAGTGGTGCTCCCACCTGCTCCGCCCCATATTTCTCTATGCGGTGGGACTGCGTTGGGAAGTCCCACCGCATGGAAACAGCAAAATGCCTTGTCTCCTATGTGGCCGGTCCACACCACTGCACGCAGGACTTTTTCTCAGCATAGCACAGTGTAATGCAATCCACTGCCACGCACCACACGACTGACAATTCTATGTGTGACATCTCAATTGTTTGTTTAACACTATGGGGTGCTCTATTATTATTTCAGGTACTTATATAGCGCTGTCAATTTACGCAGCACTTTACATATACATTGTACATTCACATCAGTCCCTACCCTCAAGGAGCTTACAATCTAAGGTCCCTAACTCACATTCATACCTATACTAGGGCCAATTTAGACAGGAAATAATTTACCTACCAGTATGTCTTTGGAGTGTGGGAGGAAACTGGAGTACCCGGAGGAAACCCACGCAGGCACAGGGAGAACATACAAACTCCAGGCAGGTAGTGTCGTGGTTGGGATTCAAACCAGCGACCCTTTTGCTGCCAGGCGAATGTGCTATCCACTACACCACTGTGCCACTGTGTTACTAACTGTATGGGGGCTGGGCTGAGTAGGGGAGGAGAGTGATCGTTCCTCCCATATACAGGAAGCATACGATCACACTCCTCTCCCTTGTCAGAATGGAGATCCGTGTATTTACAGACACGGATCCCCGTTCTGTCACTGCAGGGGAGCAATCGTGGGTAGCCAGCGGACATAAAGTCTGCCCTACCCGCTCCCTGGCTCCCCCGTTACACAGTGAGCGTGCAAGCATGCCTCTGGGGGTGCGCGCACTCCCATGATCCGCGATCTTGCAGCCACTGTCAGGTGGCGGCGATATCGTGCCAAGTTGCTGCCGTCAATCCACAGCGGGCGGGCGGCAACTGGTTATACATAAAAGATAATACTGCGCTTAATCAGATGAATAAAATAAAAGCAGCTAGCACAACAATAACCTTATATTGTCTGTATAAACCAAAGAACAAAAAGTGCATCGCTGATTAAATATAGTCAAATGAATGTATCAGCAAATTCATTGAAACTAGTCCAGATAGTTCACACTGGTATGTATATAGTCCTAATGGACAAGATCCAGGGTTCAATAATAAGACACGCTTCCTCAGCTTGTAGTATATCCAATATTGGGAATAAATAAATCCCCTTACCAGATATACTCTGGAGAAACGCCTTAAACCATGGATACGTTCCAAGGAAGAGATCTTTCCACCAGCTCTGGAGCTCTAGTCAGGCAAACCCGATCCACAGGAAACCTCCACCTCCAGGGGAATAGCCATACATCCAAGGTATCCAGAGAAAGTATAAACACTCGGAATGGTAGGTAGCAGTGCCTCATAGGGGAAGAAAGGAATCTCGCATGGTGTGATATTGTTTGACCAAAAATTTTTTATTAAGGTAAAATCGCACTTACATGCATAAAGGATAAAAGAAGCTTCACATGGAATTCCAAGGTCTAAAAACAAGCGCAATGAGCCGGAGTAGACCCTCCTCACCCGACGTGTTTCGTCCGATAGGACTTCAACTGGGGCATAGGTCTACTGTTCATCATTGCGCTATATATATACCATAAGTAATTAATCAATTACTACCATGATTGAGCCCTCCCTTCCGGGTCGACCCTCTAAGTATCAAACCTCAGTCTGGATTTAAAAGATAGAAATTCTGATTGGCCAAAAAGGGTGACCTGGGACTAAGACAATTCATGATAGGTAGATGTTAAACCAAGCCTCAATGTCCCTCATGACCCTAGAAAGCGTCATTTCCGGGTGTATACATTTGAGTAGTAAAAAAACTGACATAATACCTATAAGACATACGGACTTCTCCTATATAATAGTCTTATATGATAAATGCCAGAAAGAGACTAAAATAAAGATAAGGACAATCAGAAAACGTTAGCAAAATATCCCCTAAGACGCACAGGAAGTGATGCGCGGGAAGTGATGTCAGCGCTCATCACCTAAGATACACAGGAAGTGATGCGGGGGAAATGATGTCAGTGCTCACCTTATAAACAAAACAGCTCTCACTGGATCGTTGAGAGGTGAGCATAGATGAGTGTATCCACAGTATGTATCACATCTGACACGCAGGAAATACAATACCGGAAATGGACACACAAGCAATAGTAAAACGGAAATTATGTTAGTATTAACTGCGGTCACCATGGTATAAGAAATTATCTTATAAATCCTCGCTCACTTAAATAGGGGGAACAAACAGATTGTCCGTCTAATCAGATAAGACATAAAAGTGGGCGGCAACTGGTAAAAAAGGAAACCGTGCAATGAGTTGAGCTCAGCGCATTATCACTGCACTAGTCTCGTCCCCACTGCAGCATACATAACAACGCAGTAGCTGGTGTGAACCAGCCCTAAACCTGCATAGACGGGTCAGCATGTGGGTAGGTGCAGTGGCACAAAACGCTCAGAGTTTAGTTGCAGAGAATGGAACTGTATTGAAATTAGACATGTGCACTACCGAAAAATGTGTTAGTTTTCATTATGATCGAAACTCGTAAATTCGAATATTGGGAAATTTGAAATTCGAAATCCTGAAATTCGAAAATCCAAAAAGAACGAAAATTCAAAAGAAAAAAAATCTGAAAATAAGAACGAAAATCTGAAAATTCGAAAACCCAAAAATTCTAAAATCTGAAATAATAACTAACTAATAATAACTATTACTAACTATTAAATTATACGAATTTATCCGAAGCTACGAATTATCCAAAATAACAAATGCTATATCTAAACTATTAGAGCGTAATGAATTAATAATAACAATAATAATAATAAAAACTTTTTATTATTATTTAGTATTAATTTGTTACTTTCCATTTGTTTAGATGCGGCATTCGTTATTTCGGATAATTCGTAGCTTTGGATAAATTCATATTCGTTACGTTCACTAACAGTCAAATTTCAATACCTATAATTTAATAGTTATTATTAGTTAGTTATTATTTCAGATTTTCAAATTTTCAGATTTTTGTTATTTTCAGATTTTAGTTTTTTATTTTCGAATTTCCGGATTTTCAAATTTCTGGATTTCGAATTTACGAATATTCGAATATTCGGAAAAGTTTGTTTAACGGGTTTTCGTTAGTTCAGATATTTCCGAATTAACAAATTTGTTGAAAAATTTGTTAAAAAACGAATTTGGATCGAAACGAATTGCACATAAATAATTAGAAATTGAAGATTAGCAATACACAACAAACCCAGCAGGAAGGCACCTGACCGTGAACACTCACTGGATGCAACATGTGCCAACAGCATCTGTCTCGAGGAGCGAACTGCAGCCTGGCCGGTCCATACCCAAGTGGGGAGGTTTCCAGGTAGGATGGCTGTCCCTGCACTTTCCTCATTCTTCTATAACCTCTCCCTGATGCAAAGCACTGTCCCTGTCCCTAAAATGTGCGCCAAACCTGACAGCCAAGTCACATTGGGTGCCAGCATCCAATCAGATGCTGCCTCTCTGTGTCCAAGGAAGCCATAGAGAAACTAGGTTTCCCCCAATTTCTTCCTCCACCTGCATTGCTGCTAATGAGCGCCACCCGCAGTGAAAAATAGACTGCACCTGCCTACAAGCTGATACACGGTAGTTTCATAAAAAAACAGACATACTCGACCCTGTATCGGTGCGGAATAGTCAGGCTTCAGTTTTCAAATGTTAGTGACAACATTAAAAGCTCAGGTGATGGAAGGCAGTCTGCTAATCTATCTAGAAGAGGCGATCAGCCATCTGTGTCGTCCCTCCAAGCCTGGGGACAGTACAGGACAAGGAGTAATACAATCCACACAAAGCACAAGGGATGGGGATAACATGTCCATCATCACACACAGGATGTGGAGGACGGTCCACACAATACATTGCTGTGTTCTGCTGATTACTGAGCAGGAAGTGGGCTGTGTGTCAGAATATCATTCCCCCAGTAGGTCAGCTGTGTATCGGAGAATATCATCCCTCACGCTGTTGTGAGAAGTTCCATTTCCTTATCTGCCTGTGAATGTTCCTGAACACACTTTTACATAAAGCGACTTGTGATTCATGTCTAGTGGCCCCTCAAGCTTTACACAACAGGAAGACCACGGTTGCTGATAATATACACCATGGAACAAATTAATTCATCGTGTTCAGCGGCTGAGCGGCACCACCCCTGGGATCGCACCTCTGGAGCTCGGAAATTGATCGCTGTTCACAGTGGAGTTTAAGAATAGAATTAAAAGCAAATGAGATAACGCTGCCAATTGCGCCAGTCATTACAAGTCATTAAATTCAATAGTGAGCCTTTAAAATGCCAACCTGGCTGCAGCCGACTAAAATAATCTTCCATGTTAAACCGCAACACGAGTATTACAAACATCCTTCCGAAAAGCGGAAATGGCATTTTTCAGGGAACCTATATCAACCACCCATACAAAATTCTCGCACGAGTTCTTATTCATTAAAAATTCATACTATAAAAAGTTTAATAACAGGTTATTAAAGCATTAATTTCACATTAAAAGAAATCTGTGTTGATATGTACACAGCGCCCAACACCAACTTGATTAGTGCTTTGAGTTCCCGGGGAGCAAAGTGCTACTGAATTATTATTATTCCTTTTTATTACTATTATTATATACTCCAAAAATAGCTCATTTTGGTGAGTCATTTCCACTTTCAACACATGTAAAGCCATCAGCACTGGGCTACCCAGTTCAAATCCCAACTGGGACGATATCTGCATTGAGTTTGCATGTTCTCCCTGTGCTTGCATTGGGTTCTCCTGGCTACTCCAGTTTCCTGATAGGTGGCACTGGTGACGCACTGGTACGCACTGATAGGGGCACTGGTCGGCAGATGCACTGATAGGGGCCCATTCCCTGGTGGTCTAGAGTGGCATCTGAAGGTGGCACTGAGTGCCATCCATATTGGGCACTGTGCCCCTTACCTGGTAGTCTAGGGTGGTCTCCCTGGTCGGCTCCCTGGTGGTCCTGGGTGGGCACATCCCTGGTGGTCCTTGGGCAGGCTCCCTGGTGGTCTAGGGTGGCGATGCTAGGGGGGGCTGTGCTGATAAACCAGTAGCACAAACCCCCTCTGTCAGGAAAGCAGCCGATCGGCTCTCCACAGCTCAGGTCTGCAGACCCGAGTACAGGAAAATGCGATAAACGGCTTTCCTGTTTACACTGTGACCAGCCGTGATTGGTCACGGCTGATCACATGGTAAAGTGCTTCTGATGGAAGTGCTTTACCGAGATCGGTAATGCGGGGGGTTAGAGTGACCCCCCACACCACCGATCGCCGCGATGTGCGCCCCCCCGGGCGTGCGCTGGCAGGTTATCCTATGGACGTCATATGACGCCCAGTCAGGATAACTGAACCACTTCCCAGCCGTCATTCTGCTTACGGCGGTCGGGCAGTGGTTAAATAAATTGTTGTAGAAATTTCACTGTTCTATTTCCTAACCTGTTTCTTCAGAGGATAATGATAGCAAGGGACAGGACACTGACCTCATAACATTTGTTTGTGGAGGTCACTTCCAAAGCAACTCTGAAGGCACTGGGAATGAATCCTCCCAGTCACACCAGTCCCTTCCACTGCAGTGCATCAAACGCACACATTAGGCCTGGTTCACACTGATACAATTTCAGATGCATTGGGTTACAGTGAATTGCATGGCAATGGAAAAAACTTTGCATCCAATGGTGCCTGTTCACATCAATGCAAAGCAACTGCGATAAAACTTTGGGGAGGGGTCCTGTGTTACTTTGGTGCAATGCACTGCAGTTTTGTGGTCCATAGACCTCAATGGATTGCATCAAAATTGCATCTACTTGTTTTTATGCATTTTTGGGTGCAATTTGGGCTGTTTTTTAGGAGCAGGCATCTGCTGGCATCCTAACAACCGGTGACTGAACCCTGCTGCCAGCGTCAGTCATTAGTTGTTAAGTTACATAGTTGGTAAGGTTGAATAAAGACATCAGTCCATCCAGTTCAACCTGTGTGGGTGTGGATGCATGTGTATGTCAATACAATTTCCAATATCCCTGTATTACATCATTAAGATGTCCGTCTGCATCCTAACAACCACAATCGAGCCTTACTACACACTGTATCATGTGTTATTGTGTGTTACATTAAGCTGGCCATAGACAATGAAAACTGGCCAATTCAGCAAGGACCAGCTTAATTTTGACCCATCTATGGCGGTTCTCTTGAATGGGTATGTTGAAAATTTTACATTCAGCCCTCATTCACATTGGAGCGATTTGACATGCCAAATCACATCATAAATCGCAGCCTATTGCCAGCAACAGCACTGTCCCAATCCTGCACTACTTTTGGCAGCTTCGGGGCGATTTCAATAGACATCTGTGCATGAACCCGCACAGATGTCTTTCAAATTGCCCCCGAACTCGCACTGAAATGCGGATTTGAAACCCGCAATTACTTGCCCCCTCGCCCGAATCTCATCTATCGGAAACCAAGGGATTTAAGAAACATCATAGCCTTGAGTAGGGTGAAGAAACCCAGGGCAAATGGCCGGAATGCAAATTGGTCTACCATCTTTGACCAAAAGGGCAGTAACAGATGTGGTACTAGCAACTGTGGTACCGGTACCCAAATGTGCCATAGGAAAAAGAAAGTGACAAGCACAGACGGCAAATCACACCACATCAAGCAATTTATTAACTGTGGAACACCTTATGAGACCTGTGGCCTTCTGTGTCCTTGTGGTCTCCTCTACGATCGACGCACATCACGCCCGTTAAGAGTGAGAATAGGAGAACATAAGAGCAGTATCAATACCCAGAAAGACAAGTATTCGATACCACGACATTTTGCCAAAGTACATGATGGGAAATACAATGGTCTGAAAGTATTTGGCATAGAAGCCATCACTAAGGACATGGACAGTAGAAAGAAATATCAGAAACTATGCACCAGAGAAGCCTTTTGGATTTTTACTTTGGGATCACCTGCTCCAAAAGGCTTGAATGAGGATACTGAATTGCATACCGTAGTCTGAAGACCTCTGTTGTCACCCTTCTATCAACTCCCTCAGTCATTCGTTCCAGTATTAGCCTGGCCTCTGTTTTTCTCTCTCGCCCTTGGTCTCCTCCTTTTCGACATATAAAAAATGTTCCTTCCTCTATCTCCCCCCTACTCCCCCTGGGATACATAGTGGTCCAATGTCCCAGTCTGGTTCTTGGTGTATGTATATGTATGTGTGTATATACAGTATGTATTATATTATGTATGCGTATGTATACATGTACGTATGGATATAACCTTTTTAACTATGTTATCACCTTCCAATTTGGGGATTATATCTATAAGCCTATGGGGAATATTTTCAACTCCCTGTTTTGGGTGACGGCGTAGGGACAAGGTACATACGCAATTACAACTGGAAACTTTAGTACCCCACCTCCTGTCCTTACCACTGACAGGAGGTAAATGGATCCACATTAGGCATCAGGTGTGGATATAACCATGTGACAGCAGTGTCCAACATGAAAATACTAATACCATCATGCATCACTTTTGTATTATGGGTTATGCAGTTTGCATTAACAAGAGTGGGTCCAGGTATTTCCCAATTTCCATGTGTTGACCCGTATTCATATTTAGAACACTTTGTACATGAGCTGGCAGGTTGCTCTTTATACGTTTTATTTCAAATTTTCTCTCACCCCTGCCATGCCTTTTTTTAATTCCTTAATTCCCTATGGGATATGTGTTTCCCATCTATTTTCTTTTTGCATCCTGGTGCAGGGGGTGGTATTTCATTGGCCTATACCAGTGAGCACATCAGCGCTGTGTTGTACTGCCCTCCGAATGTATAGGGAGCTAGGCAACCGCCCCGTGGCCAGAAGTGACGTACCCGGAAGCGGTGGTGGAACGCACATATAATGTAGTATTGGAATATGTGTTTCCCATACATTTTCCTTTTCTTCTTACATCCTGGTGGAGGGGGCGGTATCTTATTGGCCCACATCGGTCATCGCATCAGCGCTGCGTTGTACTGCTCTCCAGATGTATAGGGAGCTAGGCTAGAACCGCTCTGTACACAACAGAAGTGCCAGAAGTGATGTACCCAGGAGTGACGGTGGAACGCACATCCGCCGGGACTTCCGGAGGCCTCTTTCCTGGCGTGCATTTCACTGCCTTTCAGTGTCTATCCCTCATTGTCCATACACCATATGATGGGAAACAGAGGGAGTCATCACCCGGATATTTACATGAGTTTAAGTACCCACCGGGTATGCTTTCTTGATGCAGTCTGCCCATGATTTATATGGGCGACAAGATGAAGAGTTTCTTTTCCCATGTGGGCTCTGTGTATACAGTGGCTTACAGTGTATAATAAGGGTTAAGATTTGAATTACATGAAGCACTCTTTTTTAATATTTTAAGATTAGTATATGTACTTTTAACATATCCATGTATATAGATATGTTTATGCACTAGTATGACTGGAGACATCACCCTGCCTTCCCTGCACACTAACCCCCCCCCCCCCCAATTACTATGGGGTGGGGATGTAGTCAGGTAGTCATGTGTATATATATCAGCAACTATGATATCAGTGGACCGTCCACTACTACCCTTTGGCTCCGAGGAAGAGGGTTCGCCCTCGAAACGCATTAGCCCCCCCCCCCCCCTCCCCGTTTGTTTTGGGACACCTTTTGATCCTCTGGTAGGACCGATGGACGTTTACTGACTCCTATGCAGTGTTGTGACATGCGATGACCTTTATTATGTTTGTGAGTATATATTGCTCCTTTTTATCTTTTCAGTGAATATATTGTGGTAATGCACTAGGTCGGTGCACCTTTCTCCTTTTATGTCTCAATTGTTTCCAGTTTGAGGATGCCCAATATCCCGAGAAGGCAGCAAGAGCTCCAGCATTAAGACATTCGTGTGCTACTCATTTCTGGGTCATCACTGTTAACGCAGGAGAATATTTGCATGTTATGTACCTCGCACAATTTCAAACCTGCCTTCAGTGTGAACAAGGGGTGAATCTGCACATGCAGCCAATCACATGCAGAAGAGATCAGTGTATTCTGGCAGTGAAGGAGTCAAAATACAATAGCACAGTGGTGAGCATTCTTCTCTTCACATTTCTTGTGTGAGCGGGGGAATCTGTTTGTTTTTTTATCAGCCCACTGGCTGATCGAAACAAAATCGATCCATCTATGGCCAGCTTTAGGGCATTTAGGACATTCACTTGAATGCGCTACATCTTACCAAAAATCGTGCATGCAACAATTTCAGCAGCAGTGCCCAAAAACATGTAGCATTTTACTGCAGCACTGGTGCCTTGGGAAGGTGAGTTGGGGTGCCACTCAGGATGATGAACACCGCAGCACACCAACGTTCATTACGAATGGACCCTTAGACTAGGTTCACACTAATGTGGTGCTTGAAATGCTGCGATTTCCTGCATTGCATTCAAATTGTACTGCCTTTGAGATCCGCTGTGGACGTCAGTGCAATCTTAATGACACTCCAAACGCAGATCGCAAACGCAATGCGTTTGCCTGCACCGCATTGCATGGTACTTTTGATCTGGTTTCAGTGCGGTTCCAAAATTTCTGCATGCATGGCTTTGTTGAGATACAGTGTGAGTGAAGCGCATTCAAAATGAATGGGCTCAAATCGCACCTCAATGAATCGCATGTGAATTGAATGGTAATGTGGTATGGTTCCTGTGAGATTCATAGATTGGTTCATAGTGTGAGACGAGGCATAAAGTGGTTCTGAAGGCTGAAAGTTTTTTTACCTTCATGCATAAAGGTAAAATAAGTTCAGTGTGCACCCCCCCCCCCCCCCCCCAACACTTACCCAAGCCAGATCTCAATCCAGTTATGTTCATGTTCTCTTGGGTCTCTCCCTCCTCATTGGCTCCTACTGCTTTCAATCACAGTCAGTGAGGGATCGGGAGGGGGCTGAGCAGCTCTCTGTGTCTTATGAAGCACACACAAGTACACCCATAGCAATTGGCTGGCTATTGGAGCACTCGGCAGGGGTGAGGAGCCAGGAGTGCCAGCGGGTGACCTGAGGAGAGGGGAATCGGGGCTGCTCTGTGCAATGCCAATACCCAGAGCAGGTAAGTAGGACATGTTTGTTATTTAAAAAAAAAACAATATTGGTAGACATTAGAATGCCTAAAATAAAACTGAACCAAAATAGTTTCTCTTTTTTAAATACATTTTTTTTTTTACATTTTTTTTTCAACCCTTACTGCTAAACTCGTATGTGACAGGTTACTGCCATTTTCACCACTGATTGTCACTGCTGATGTATAAAATAGGTGAGATCTGACCACTACCGATGACAAGAATCTGAGGCCTTGGTGAGAAAAGACAATCGCTTCTTCATAATACCCAATCAAAAAATGCAATCAAAACCCCGATAAGAAGGGCAAGAGGCTGAAAGACTTGTGAAGCTAACAGCGGAATCAAGACAGCCACAAAAACTGCATTATCATTATTGTTATTATTGTTTTTACTTTTCTATCATTATTGGGAAGGGACGGTGAAGGGTGATGTCATGATGAAAGTGGAATTTCCTTCAATTTGTTTAGTCTGTGGGTGGGGGGGAGGCACCTAAAGGGACCTAATAATTAACCCCTTACAGCATCAAAACATAGGCACCCTGTGGCCTGTTTATGGGTGTTAATGCACCATCTTCGGTTTTGTAGAGGGGATCTAGGCGTGCGGTTACCAGGGCTGCCAGATACATAAATGTTTGCTTGTTACACAGCAGACATTTCAGTGAAGAACCCTCTTCCCTTCTAATAGCTTTCTGCAGCTTGTTAAAAGGAAGAGAATCGGATCTTCAAAAGGCGCCTAGTGCCCGGTGCTCGGCTTCCCCTGAAAATGATAGCGTTGAGGTTTGCAGAAACTGGCAAAGTGATTTTCTGACAGCCCCCATTTCATTGATGGCATCCTTTGCGGTAATGCGCATTACTGATAATACGAGAGCCGAAATGTGTTTGTGAGATCGGATGAAAATTGGGTTTTTAAGAGGCACTGAAGGAAGACACAGTGTAGCCTGAATGAAGGACTCCAGTCAATGGTTGATTACATGCCAAGATCCCATTCAGCTAAGTAACGGTCGGGTAATGACTTGGCGCAGTCTCTACAGGGACGCACCCGCCACGTCCTGCTTTAACAGCTCCTCGCCTCTATGGACCGCCATGTAAATTGAGGTCCGATGCCGGCGTGATTAGCTTATACCAGGCTAGGAATTACAGGAAATTTAGTAATTGTTGAGCGGCTCAGCTCCACCGGAGAGCGAATCGTTCTCTGAAAAGCGCATATTTTCTAATGATTCTCTTTAAACTTCCTAAATTCCCTCCGATTCATCCCTATTCATGAAGAGCCAGGCTGATAAAACAGTCTTTATTAATGAAAACGAGGTGAAAGGGACAGTGGCGCGCGGCATGAATAAAGCCATTTGCATTGCGGTTATCTGCATTGTACGCCGCTACGCTCCCTGCAGACGATACGGAGTGCAAGGTTAACAGCCCTCTATACATGGCATGATTGATAAAGAGGACCTGTATTATAAAAACAGAATAGAGAGGAAATCTCTGTGCGGTGACCTTCACTTATTCACTCTGCCGTCAAATGCAAATTCAAACAGACACAAGTCTCCTATCTTCAGTGAAAGAAATAACCAGAAAAATAATAAATATAAACCATCAAGTCATCCCTGAAAGGAGAATGAAAAGACCTCAGAACAATAAGTGCTGAATGGGGACTAACAGATGGCACATTGGAGCAAGCAGAAGGATGAACTATGGTTGCTATGGCTTACCTTAACCTCCTAAGATGATTTAGACCAAAGTGGCCAATCGGAGATCTATCATTTATTGCAATAATTTATACAACGCTGGCAATTCACGCAGTGCTTTACATACTGTACATTGACATAAGTCCCTGACCTCAATCTAGGATCTAGGTCCCTATCTTGCACACATATAGGGCCAATTAAGATAGGAGTTAATTATCTGACCATTATGTCTTTGATGTGTGCCAAGAAACTAGACTACCCAGGGGAAACCCACACAAGTGCAGGAGGAACATGCAAACTCCCCAGTACTTTAAGGCAGACATGTGCTGCCTCATCAACATAACTTCTGAAATCTTACTGATTGTTAAAGAGGAGTTCCAGGCTCCTTAAAGCCCCTTTCACACTTGTGCGACCTGAAAGTCGCACAATTTTGCCGTGATTTTACAGCGATTTTGATGCGATTTTAAGCAATGCCTGTGTAATCTTGAGGTCTATGAACCTCAAATCGCATCAAAGCCGAACCAAAGTAGTGCAGAGACTACTCTGAAGTTGCTGCAAATTGAAGTCACACAGATATGAATGGTACTCATTGGAAATCATAGGGTACGACTTTTGTCATGCGACTTTGCAGTCCCAAGTCATGGGACAAGTTGCACAAGTGTGAAAGGGGCCTAAGAAAAAATTAAAAGTCAGCAGCTATAAATACTGGATACTGAATACTTTTAAAATGAGGGCACGTTCCTGTCCACGAATCCAGCAGTGTCTTCACTCTGGCAGATTTTTTAATGGGCTGTTGGGTGCTTCTGCTATTTCCACTAAGGGAAACTGGCTGTGAAGTCTTGCAGCTTCACAGCCAACTCCCTACTCTGCATGTGCGAAGCACGTTGAGCTTTTTGAATGGCCTGGCGGCGGGGAAGGAGTAGGGGGGCCGAACTTCAAAACCAGGTACCCGCTCCCCTCTCCCCCCTGAAAGGTGCCAAATGTGGCAGCGGAGGGGGGTAAGAGGCAAACAAGCATAGCTTCCCCATTTGGGTGGAGCTCGGCTTTAACCTGTTCCCGACCGACTCACGTACATTTAATACTGCTGGCTAAAACCTGAAAGCTGATTGGTTATTATGCAGAGTTGCACCAGATTTTTCACTCCCCAATTTTAGTAAACAACCCCAAAAATGTTTAGAATTTGCTCTGTTTTGTCTATTTAACCACTGGCGGACCGCTCGCAGGCAATGTACTGCGGATGGGTGGCCCATGCAGGCAAAGTGACGTAGCCATATGACGCTGCCTCCTTCTGGGTTTAGGGTGCCATCAACATCCGCTCTGATTGTGCATTGCAAGAGTCTGTCGACATGTCCCAACCAATGATTCACGACTGGGACCTGCTGATCGGCTGTGTCTAATCACAGCCTAGAGCCCTGCGTTGACAATCAACACAGAGCTCTGTACAGAGGGAACAAAGATCCCATTACACACATTACACACTGTTAGGCACACATTTAACCCCTTGATTGCCCTAGATGTTAACCCCTTCCCAGGCAGTGTCATTAGTATACTGACAGTGTATAGCATTAGCACTGATCACTGCACTAGTGTCAATGTCAGTGGCAGTTGGTCAGTTCCCCCAGCAGCAATTAGTGTCAGATTGGCCGCCGCACTATCGCAGTCACATTATAAGTGGAGATTGCCGCCATTACAAGTATAAAAATAATTCAATATATACACCATAGTTTGTAGACGCTATAATTTTCATGCAAACCAATCAATATACACTTTGGGATTTTTATTTTGTATCAAAGACATGTAGCAGAATACATTTTGGCCAAAATGGATGAAGAAATTAGATTTAAAAAATAAAAAGTTTATTGGATGTGTTTTATAGCGGAAAGTAAAACTATTGGGTTTCTTTTTGTTGCTTTTAATTTTCTGTTGTTTCGATATCGCAAAAACTAAAAAAAACTGTGGTAACCAATCACCACCAAAAGGCTCTATTTATGTGAAAAAAAATTATATAAATTTTGTTTGTGTACAGCGTTGCATGACCGAGCAATTGTCAGTTAAAGTAGCGCAGTGCTAAATATATTATTATTTATAATAATGAATTCAGGTGAAACTTTTTGGATGCAGTGAAGGATTAGAACCCCCCTGCCTGTTTTTTACTGCTATCCAGGATTCTGACAGATTTCCCATCATTTCTTGTTCTGCTGATAAGTTTTCATCATACAGGAGGTGAGGGGAACTCTCCAACAGCAGCACCAGTAGATATAGAAATAATTTTCTTTAGCAGATTAGGGAAAAGCTAGAATCCATCACATTTCTATTTCCATCTGGATTACAGATATTTTTCTTACTTCCTGCTCTGTGAAACCATTTTCATTGGGACATGATCTCTCCAATGGAGCCTTGGATAGCAGCAAAAACCCAACAGAGGTTCTATCTTTCTCCATTTCATCCAAAACTAGGAAGACAATTTTTTTCTGGACTTATGTTTTAATGCTGAAGTTAAATCTGAGTATACAGGTATTTGGCCTTTATATGTAAATAGGAAAATCGTGGATATCACTGTCCATATGCACTTTGTGATTTTTGCCATTTTCAGCCCAATATTAGACCATACTTATATCTGCCTCTTGCAGACTTATTAAATGCATTCGCCCCTGAGGAAGCAATGACATTCTTTTTTTTTCACAGAACGCGTCGGGCAAATAAGGATGTAATTACCCTGTTTTATACAAGGATCTATTTTAATTTTAACTAATCGTGTTCATTGATCATGTATTGCACAGTGGCACATGTGCTGTTATATTATATGTATATAAATTGAATTACGCTTGATGTATATATATGAAATCATTATTGTATATGTTTATCCACACCAAGTGCTTTATTAACTGTTCATGCCAATAAACATGTTCAAATATTTTCTTAAACTAACCCCTCTTATTACTGCCTCATATAAAGTCCCAAAATGTTCTCCTCCATATAAGAGATTAGGGATGGAGGCACATTTTTGGTTATGCACCTCATATAAAGTCCCAAACCTTTCTCCTCTTGCACTTTAATATTCTATTTTGACATCCCTGGCTCCCCCTTCCCTGATCAACATAATTAAATAAAATAATTTTCACTTCATACTCTATTTTGGTCTCTGTGCTTCTCTTTGCTGTACAGGCAGATCATGATTGGTGATAAAGGCCAGCTGGGGGCAGTACATAGGTTCCTGAAACCATCCCAGCACTCTGCCTCAGTACTCCTCTCATAAGCCTTAAGTCATATAGCGAGCCATGGGCTGGCTCTTAGTTGTGCAAATATTTAAATGATTTGATGGGTGGAGGTCAATCTAGAGTAGTGAGCGTTCCTAGGTAGGCTGTATTAACATGTAGACCACCCTAGGTAACGGCCACATCTGATGCTGAGCCTCCATCATTGAAAGAACTGAAATCCAATCAATGAAAGGGTCGGACCAGGGACCGTCAGGTTAGGGAGGAAACTGGTAGATGATGCTGGAGCTGCTCCAGCCAAGAAATGAGGTGAGCTCTAGCTGCCTTACTGTACCTTCTAATGCACACTTACAGAAGCTCACAGTGTGCAGTGACATTAGAGCAAGCAATTTCAATACAGGAGAGGAGCCTGTACAGCTGTGCAGGACTGAAGAGAAGGCTGGAGTTCAGCTTTAATTACAGACAATTGAGGCAATAGGGCATGCACAATGTTTTTTGGGTCCTGGTGGTCATTCCTGGAAATCCCTTCTCAGCATACAAAGCTTGCCTTAGTCATTGGTGACAGGGATCTCCATCTTCCAGCATACTATACATCTATATCCCTCTGCCACACTCGCTCTCCTGCCAGATAAGGATGGAGCGGGTAATAAATGATCTGATCGTTCCATGCTGCCTTTCCTGACGGATAATCTATCTTCACCAGGACGGCAAAGCTGATCGCCAGGAAAACTTCACGGTTGGGTCACGTTTTCCATCAGAGCTAAATACAAGGCTGAAACACATGTACACCAGCGGCTCTACTTGCCATGACATCTGTGATCCTGTGCAGCCAGTCTTGTGATTTATATTCAGCTACAGGGTGACAACCCTCCAGCCATGCAACTTCCTGTGTCACCGCCCCGGCACCTCTAGGCTGCTCACTAGCCTATGGACGAGCATTGTTCCCTGCCCCATTGAACTAAATTCAGGTTATGCTATTGTGTAGGAATTCGAAATTCATACACACCTTCTACCAAAAATTTGTTGATTGTTGGCGGCTATAAAGATTTACGAAATCAATTTGGAAGAATATTTCGGAACATTGGGAAATATGAGACGCCGTGCAGCCTGTGAACATTTGTGTTTATATCACATGAATTACAGACTCTCTCCAGTAATAAACTTTCTCTGGAAAGGCAGTTATTTTTTTGGAACGAGAGCGCAGCAATGAATACAACCCGGGAACAATTCTACAGTTGTATTTACTTTCATTGCTGAGTCTATCCAATTAGAACAAGAGGTACCCTCCCCCGCCCAGTCATAGAGGTCACAGCAGGGGGATTGGTCAGATGGAAGGTTTTCATGTTATCCTGGGGCAGGTGAGAACCCCCACCTCCATCACACAGCCACCTTAATACCTGGTAAAGGATTGGACAGAACAGGTGAGCTCACAATTAGACACACTATTTGATTCCAGGTTGGGTGAAATGCAGGAATTCTTATGAATTTATAGATAGAAAGAGAATTTATACATAGAAAGACAGATTGAATCAAAGATCCCCAATGAAAATAATCAAATATCACTATAAATAGGTCTCATTCTTTTGCAAATCCTCATATCAGTATGTAGGATGTTAACTGCAATGCTGCAGCAGCTGGAAGATGTATAACAGCATCGGAACAGACTATGTACTACAATGACGCTGTTTGTTATGAGTAAAACCTGGTACACACTAGCCGTTTTATTTCGTTCAACCCAGCATGAAAAAAAAAGGAGCCACTATACTAACTATGCAATGTTAGTACAGCGATCTCCCCTGTTGAGGGGGGATCCCTCCCACAGAGCCATTGTGTTCTCCCAGCAGGGGAAGCCATGGAAAGCCATCCCCACAGGGAGAACACAATGATTATCGCTAGTGGCTATAACAGCCGCTTGCAAAAATTACATTGTAAAATCCAACAGGCTGGTTGTACCCAAGTTGATCGATCGATTGATCAACTTGGGTACATTCAGCCTGCCCATACATGGTTCAAATCTTGCCCGGTTCCTGCTGAACTGGCCAAAATTTTAACTGTCTATAGCCAGCTTATGAGATGTACAGTATGTAAATGCATTCAGTGTTTTAGACTGACCCCCACACAGCACTCTATACAGAGTATATCTCCCGCGCAGGCTCCATCTGCTGTGAAGGATTCTTATCTCATGCAGTAAGCAGACACTCTATTCATACAATAAACATCCAGCCAAGGCCATCTATTCAGCTCTGGATAAGCAGGCCTCATGTGATGCCTCTTCCATGAGTTGAATGTGGCTTCTGACCACAAATGGTGCATTCCATAGACATAACAGGTACTCTTGAATACTATTAAAAATAATTCTGCTTTGCAGCTCCACTGTAAATAATCACTAATGTAACGCTGCATATCCCTCTACTGCAGTAATATTGATTAGCTTTCAGTGCAATCTGATGCAGTATCCTGAACTATATACACATTTTATTATAGTCCATTATACAACCACAAAGGAAGCTGACCTCTGCACAGATTTCCTTATTAAAGTTTGTTACCCCAACATTTCATATTCCTGATATGTGCCTGCTGTACCATGTACTTGTATGAGAATGTATCCTGTTGTCTTTGTATTACTTCTTTTGTGAAATCTCTGGTGTTCCTGCCAGTCCCTCTGCTTTTCTATTAAAAACTGACCACAATAAGCAGGAAAACACAGCATGGTCAGTTCTCTAGCTATGCTGGGAACTCCGCCTGCTCTCCTCCAATGATCAGACTTCTCCTGACACACACCCTCTGAACAGCCTTTCAGGCTGGGTTCACACTGCTGAGTGGATCGGTTCACAGCAGGGGTCCGGTGCGTCTCTGTTCACCGTTTCAGGCCTGATTTCGGTCCGAATTTTTGGCTGAATTTAAACCTGAAATGGACCAAAAAGACACACAGGACTCCTCTGCAATTCGTTCTGCAGCCATCCCAGAGCAGTGTGAACTGGCTCCATAGAGAGCCACTCACAGTCTCCTGACATGAGAATCGGATGCGGCGAAATCCACATCCAATTCTCAATAGCGTGATAGCGTGAACCCAGCCTCACGTGGAAGATCAGTGTACTGCTGTTTCTCCTGCCCCAGCTCTTATGTAACTGAGAACAGAGGGTATGTGATCACGTATTAAATAAATGGGGGAAAAAGGTATTTAATGTTTTTATGTTTTGTTTTTTTTAGATCTATACACAAATGTTTTGCCTTTCATTTCAATTTTAAACTGAGTGGGTTGTTTTACATTTACAAGGTGATCTTTCACAATCACTTTAAACCCAACTCACCTCGGAGAAGGTATATTTAACTAGAGTACAGATACATAAACGGTGAGGCTGGGAGAACCCTCCTAGTAAATCTTTTCGACGGGTTAGTGACGTCAAGGAGGATCTCCCTCCGTTGTGACTGACAAACTTGGGGGGGAAGGGGGGGTAAGTTGACTTGTAATTTCACTAACACTTTCTAGTGGAACATTTACATTTTGTTGGGTGAGTCAAATTTTAACTTTACTTTCCGTTTTGTAAACACATATCTAGATTTTTTTTGT
>BLSH010031610.1:319043-341472 GCA_018402905.1 Glandirana rugosa | reverse complement strand
GGGGTTCAAACACAGTCAGTATTGCCTCCCTCTAGAAGGAACTGCAATGATTGGGCAGCTTTTCTAAATGATCCTCCCAAAAGGGTCGGAGTGGCAGATACATAGACATGGGATCAATTTATATGGAAGAGGCTCCACTCAACCCAACTACACACGGAGCAGCTGAAATGTACATTTCTGAAATCAGACGTCCAACTGGCAATTTCTGTAGACAAGCTGCGAACGGCGTGATCCTGAGAAATGTTTTGTACGAAGATGCTACTAAAACACACGATGCATGAGAGCTGACACCTCTGATGTGAATTCGGAGACATGCAGGCTCCCTTTATATTCCTCCTCCACAGCCTCCGAGCACAGAAATTTCTGACAGACCACCGCGCCGGAATCGCAGAAACCAGAAATGAGCATCCTTGCCTTTCAAATGGGTATTACGCCGTGAACCTTTCACCCTGGCGGAGGCTCCGGGGGCCTCATTAAACTCATTCCCATACAAGCTCACTCTGAGAACTTCCATCTAACGTATCAGGTGATCCACGCCGTGCCCAGGAAGGGTCAGCTGCAGAAGCGGCAATTAATTGCGGCATTTTAATCCGACATTTACACCGCTGAAACTGACACTCTAGATGAGGATTGATGATTTCATCCCGTCACTGCGGCCTGAAATATCCAGAATGGGATTCATTCCATCACCCTCCCCCCCCCACACAAACACACCAGAAGGAAAAAGATGGTTAATGAACGTACATCGGGTACGAGCAGCAAGACAACACTGGATATCAGAAGAGATCAGAAAAGACCAGGGCCAAACGTTTTGGACGTTCTGCATTTAAACTGACTTGGCGGACACAAGCCTGCCACTATTCTCTTCCTCTGAATGACCCCAAGTCCGAGGCTAAGAAATACAGCCAGTGTGTTCCTTGGTTCCAGCTCTGCTCATCGCTGAGCCCAAACAATGACAGGGGGGAGCACACACAGGATCATGTGACACAAAACAGCCCTACCCAGAGGAAATATGAGAACAAAATTAGGCAGTAAAATGAGCAGACTGATTTTACCACAGCGGCAGTCTTTACTGATTTTAGGGTAATTCTAATAATTGCAGCAATGATAAAAATCTTCAAGGCTGGACAAATGCAGATGACCAGCCGAGGCCCTGCCCACATTCTGCATTTTATCTCTCCACTTTCAAGGTAGGCGCATCAAAATCACACCCATTTTATGATTTGATCCTGCCCTGACTCCAGGGACTGCCCATCATGCCCACTTTACAGGTGGGTCCAGTCCAGTCCCCACCTTTAAATATGCAGGACCCTGCCCACCCACAGCCCTGATCCTTGCAATTAATGGAAATGTACACCAACTTAAATAAGGTTAATGCTGTGATCCCAGGACATGTTGGCAAGATGGTGGGCTAAGGTGCAGGAATGTCCTGGTAAATTTAGGACAGTTGGCATGTAAACAGTTGGCAGTGAGCATAAAGGTTACAAATGGCATCCATGGTTGGTCAAAAAATGTTACAATCTGGTTGGGAAAGGCTGTAGTTCTCGTGTGGATAGTTCTGCACTCCCGTGACCTAACCCGTTTTCAGCAAACAGCGGACTGAAGTTAAAGACAGTTGGGATATGCCCGCACACCTGGACCGGCACTTGGCTCTGCCTCTCAGAGAGCTGCTGAGAGCCTGAACCATTCGATCCCGCCCCATCCACAGCCCAGCGCCCCAGTGAGTGAGGGGGGGGGGGGGCAGCTCTCTGCTCAGGAAGCCCTAAGAACCGAGCGACCAGAGTTGTTTGCTCGCTTAGTTCTCAGTCTTAGAGCCGGAGGGGGAATGATGCTGCATCTATCCATACTTCTCTTTTAATGCATTTTATGCATTAAGGTAAAAAATCCTTCTGTGTCAGAGGGTCCCTCCAGCTCCCCTTATACTTACCCGAGTCTGATCTCTATTGCCATTGGCTCCTGCTGCTGTCAAACAAATTCTGTGACAAGGAAGTGACGGGCTAGGACGAACCACCCTGCCTGTGTCAATGGACCCAAGCAGGGTGGCTCGGGAGTGAGCCCGCATGAGCGCCCTCATAGAAAGTGGCTTTTTATGGGTACACTTGCTAAAGAGGTGGAGCCCAGAGCGACAGCGGAGGACCCGAGAAAAGGAGGATCGGGGCTGCTCTGTGCAACAGCATTGCACAGAACAGGTAAGTAGGTCATGTTTATTATTTTTAATACAAGAAAACTGAAGGTTTCATATTTAACAATTAACACTCTAAGTGTCACTTTGTAGATTTCAAAAAAAGTTGCAAAAAAAATGAACTGTGTGATATGGTAAAACGCATCTCACTGTGGCTCATTGCAGCAGAATTGGGCAACTTCCTGCACACTCGACCCCTCCAATTTATTGTGCAGGCAGGCGGTGTGAATAGGCCCTTATATACGTTACAGTGACACAGAGCAATGCAATGTACATGCCTGGTGTGTTACTATGGTCAGATGCACCCCAACACATCTGCAGTGTGCCTCCAACACACTTCCACCATCACAATGTGCACATAATGTTGTGCGCTGCGCCTTGAAAATCACCCCGGACCAGTTTAATTGTAACAGAGGTACAGTGACAGATCACTATAATAAAACGGGCTGCCTAATACAGCACACCAAAAATGCACGATTTGCAGTGTGCGCCTTTGTGGTGTAAATGGTCCATAGAATAATCTCTTTTTATGAGCCTTCTCTGTTGACTATTGACGCGTATACTTCCCGACTGCTGGCCGCCATACTAGACTCCCAGGCTCCTGAGCACTGCGATCATTTCTTCACACCTGATTAATAATAATTAATAATCATGGTCATCATCATTAACGGGTCCCGGAGTTCCAGACCGGGCAGTATTGCGGCACACAACAGAAAAGCTCCTCTTTAATTATCCCTGAACTGTGTGCGATTTCTGAAGCTGCATGCATTCAGTTGGTGCGTGGGGGTCAGTTCCAGGATGCCATTAGCGGAATCACTGAGGCATCGCTTATTAATTGGAAAGCCTCCACCACCACTCCTAATGAAGGCGGTAACTGTTGCATAATTCAATATACGGTGGGCATGTCTCCCCCGTTCTGTCTGCAAGTGCGAGAGTCTGCAGCTGATCTATGAAATTAATTTTACATGCTGACAATTTAGCACGCCTCTGACCAGATAAGTACTATTCATTAATGTCTTCCTGAACGTTATCGCCGCGGATGTCTCCGTCATACGTAGAGCCGTACACAGACGAGATTGTACTGTGATTACAAATGATGAATCTGCGCAGAAACAAATACACATCTAGCGAGGATTGCTGCGTGGAGAATTCATTTTCCTCCCTTCAATTCATCACGCCATCCATCAGGGAGGCTCCTCGCTGGGGAAATATCGGCTGAGTGAACAAAATGTCTGCCTGTGCACTGTATGAGTGACTGGTCCACTTTAAGATAATAAGGTAGCCGGCGTCGCAATGAGAAGGAATGGGGTATGAAGACAATGTGGACCAAATCCACAGAGACGGACGAACAGCCTTGGATACTGCGGCAAAGTCTGGCCTGGTTAGCGGTCTGAGCCGAACCGTATGTTCCCATCTCACAGCCAAGGGGTAGCAGATCCCAACAAACTGAGCGCCAAAGAAAAATGAACAAACCAGGACAATGAAAAGACAACAATTCCTCGTCTACTTCCCATGTCTAAAATTCGCAATACAGAAATGCAATTTCTCCTGTTGGTAATGGCCCTGGTGGAAAAAGGGCATTTTCTACACTGCACTCTTTCCTCAACATTTTCTGCTTCTTTATACTTTAGAAGTCATAGGATCAATCATTTCATCGTCTGTGTAAAGCAGGGGTAGGCAACCTTAAAGAGGTGGAGATCTACCTGCACAACATGGGAGAAGTCAAAAGATCACTGGGCACAGTGTCACACCCTCACACCTGATTTAAGCTTCTAATTGCCGTACTACCGTGCATGGCAATCATGGGTGTAATTCAGGTGGTGAGGAGGCAACATATCACTTCCTCACCACTAGAGTTGAGCGAACTTCTAGAAGTCCGGGTTCTGCTGGTTCGGCCGAACTTCGGGACACAGTCCGGGTTCGGACAGAACCCGAACTTTGTCCCGGACCCCGAACCCCATTGAAATCAATGGGGACCCAAACTTTTAGGCACAAAAATGGCTGTAAAATAGTCCTGGAAAGTCCTAGAGGACACACACTTTGCAGATGTGTGCAGAACAGATGTTCAGTTATTAGCGGCTATAATAAAAGTGACACACAGACTTTACAAATGTGTGCAGAACAGATGTTCAGTTATTAGCGGCTATATTTAAAGTGACACACAGACTTTACAGATGTGTGCAGAACAGATGTTCAGTTATTCCCGGCTATATTAAAAGTGACACACAGACTTTACAGATGTGTGCAGAACAGATGTTCAGTTATTCACGGTTATATTTAAAGTGACACACACAGTTTCCAGATGTTTGCAGAACAGTGATATGGGTTCTCCCGGCTTATTTATACTTTTTTGACACAGTTTGAAGATGATTTTAGAACAGTTATATGGCCTCTACCATTAATTAATACTTTTCAGACCCAGTTTGAAGATGATCCACATTCACCTCCATTTTTGCTTTTTTTATGTTTTTCTTTTTTTTTAAATGCTTTTAGTTATTTCCCTGTCCCCATTTCTTTGTAGGGCACTTGTCCCACCCTTACCCCCATTTCCCTTCCTTTTGCAGACCTCTAGGACCTTCCTGGACTTTTTTACAGCAATTTTAAGAACTTTCATTAAAATTACCAGAACCCCGGACCCGAACCCGGACTTTTTTTTGAAAAGTCCGGGTTCGGGTCCGGGACACCCCAAAGTTCGGTACGGACCCGAACTTTACAGTCCGGGTTCGCTCAACTCTACTCACCACCTGTCGAACACACTTTTGCTTTTCAGAGGAGCAGCAGTGCCTGCTGCACTTATGAATCAGCCCTTCGTGGCATTCAGAAGCACATCAGTGTAAAAAGCAGCCTAATACTATTATGCCCAGGGTATTGTTTCACACTGACATGAATATCTCTTTCCTACAGCTGGCACCACTCTGGAGACCGCTAGCCGGGATAAGAGGTGGAGTGCAGTTGGTATCACTCTGCATGGGACAGGAGCTGGCACTACAGAGGAGGCATGGGATTATGTGGCTCTTACTCCCTACTACACCTCCAACTTTACAAGTAGTCCCTCTGCATTGCACTCTGTTTGATGTTCTGGGATGGCAGGTCAGCAAGCCCAGGCCGAGATCTACCAGTCACTACCTGTCTGTGATGACTGGCCACGAATCGGAAGCACCATGTTCCTCTCTCCTGGAGGGTGATAATTAAAATAGTGTTTACACATACTGTACATATTTTACATCTTATCTCTGATTGGCAAACACAAATAATTCCATTTTATAAAAACAAAAGTAGATTTTATCTTTAAAGTTGGGAATGTTTAGCCTCCCTAGAACACAAGTGTCAAACTGAAGGCCCACAGGCCAAATCTGGCCCTCCAGGCAATTTCATGTGGCCCTAGCACCTCTCCTGCAGCAACACCTTCATCTCCACGATGGAGCTCAGGGATTGTGGGTGGAGAAATTAGCTATTTCCCAACTCTTGAAATAAAACTTCACCTTTTCCATAAACCTGTGATATTTTAGATTTAGTCACAGGCAATCCTGGGAAGTATGCCGCAAGGTCAGGAATCCTACCATTTAGTATATTTGTCACACATCCTGCGGCAGGTCACTGACCCGATCTGTCACCCAGCTTCACTTTCTGTATGTTGTTTGTTTTATGAAAAGGTGACAACGTGAAACGAGATCCATCAATCCTGCTCAAAACACAAAATGGCTATAGCACAAACATCGTCTGTAGTTCTGTACATCCAGTGGCTGCAGTAACATTACTATGATAGGACGGAGAAGATCTTACACCATGGTCCAATGGCTGAGCCCATGGTATACTACACACAGTGAATGGCACACACAGTTTACAGAGGGTGTATAGTATAAATGTGTATACATGGAAGGGTATAAACACGCATACATGTTTACGCACTTGGTGAACTTGATGTGACCAGGCCATTTATATCAATAATAGAGCACGGAAGTTAAACACACTTGCTCCCAGCTAGTGATCGCCGTCAGGGCTGGCCCAAGACATTGTGCTGCCTGGGTCCAAGAATGAAATTCTACCCCCCCCCAAAAAAAAATCACGCCCACCAAAAGGCCCCACATCCATTATTTTATATCATGATAATTAAAACTAAATTTATCAGGAAGTCAGATTTACATGCAACAGCACCTTGTCTACATACAAACTTATATGACCTACCATTATGTTCAATTCCAAGTGGCGGGCTAGGGCGGTATAGGGGTAGGCTACGGCAGTATAAAGGCAGGCTAGGGTAGTATATTGGCACGCTAGGGTAGTATATGGACAGGCTTGGGCAGTAAAGGAGTGGGCTAGGGCAGTGTAGAGGTGGGCTAGGGTAGTATAGAAGATAAGGAGAGGCGGCCGTGGTTCAATTTGCTGCCCCTCTTAAAGTGCTGCCTGGGTCCAATGGACCCACTGGGACCCATGGTAGGGCCGGCCCTGATCGCCGTCTTCTAACAATGATCGCCTAACAAAGCAGTCTTGCCTTTGGCTGAGACCGGGGAAATCTTCATTAGCAGGCCACAAGGCCCAGCCTCTGCAGAGGCACCTGTTGTATTTTTGCACATTTCTTCTCCCACGTGTGTGTCACCTGGCATTTATGTATGTGTTCCTTTTTCACTTGGATGGTGGAGTGTGGGTCTTCGGGCCTACCCTGAAGTCTAGGGGCAGGATCTGTGGCCTTTAGGTTCCTCCCTAACCCCCGTCCGTTGGTCGTTTTTTTTGGCTGATCGTGGGGAACGGGGTCCATGAATCTTAATGTGCCTTACACCCGTCAGGAGCCTTGCGCACCGAGGGGTCAGGGAGGAGTCCTTCCTCCACAGGGGGGGGGACCAATGGACACCCTAAGTGCACTTTGTGCTCACATACATTGTTTGGTTCATTTTTGTGGTTTCGTTTTTGCGCACTTTGGGCTCGGGAAAAAAACAGCCTTGCCTAAACCTTGTTCTGCCATAATTTTCCTCCATTTCTGCCTGTCGTCTAGAGGCGGAAGGATGGCCGCACTGTATAGTCCTCTCCACTGCAGTCCCAAAAGCGCAGACGGCTACCGGTCGAGAAGGGGTTACCAACCGAGAAAAAGCTCCTGTATTGCCCTCTTACAATGCTCTCTATCTATTATCGTCTGCAGGATCGTCTCCTCTAATCCATTAGCATTGATGTCAGCGCTTTCCGCTCAGATTGACGTGTAGGGGTCAGCATATTAACATTGCGTGTAGCTAAATCACAGGTACATTGCAGAGAGCGGAGACTCCATTTATATTGTAATTATCTGCATGTTTATGTGTTTATACAATCTGCGGCGCACTGCGCGTTCCCAGCGGAGCGCGCATCTCCCCAAACTGAAATGAGGATGGAAACGTCTGATTTCCTCTTCTGCCTCCGGCTACAAAGGGCGATTAATGTATATGAGGAGTTTACATTAGTGTCAGGACGGCGAATGAGTCGTAAAGTGTAATATCCTCTAATTCCGAAGACGGGGAATCTTTCATTTTCTGCGGTCTGGGAGGAAAGTTGCATTTTCAGAGCGCACTTTCGCATGCAAATCATAGCCAATTTTCTGGGTAATCAGGATAATGCAGACGTCACAATAATGAACCTTAATAAGGCGAAAATACAGCCGGATGCTGCGACAATGTGCGGCAGCCATTCACTTTTCCGCAGCTACATTATAACTGCGGTGGATGGCTAATCTTAGTCTTTCACATCAACGTGACTCCTAGCGCAATATGCGGCACAGGAAACGTCTCCCGCCATGCCGCTGGATTAATTCTGCTGCCCCTGGGGAGAAGGAGAGAGACATATCACACAGTAATATCCGTATCTCTGGACGGTGCACACCTTCTGGTCTCACATCTTTGGCGCGGCCGTCAGGGAAAGGGTTAACCAGTGCGGCGTTCAATCTGATTATGGAATTGCGGTTATGTTGTACGGTAGCAGACGGTTTAATAAGAAAAGCCGCCTACGGCCCCGGTATAAAGCACAAATTAGCGAGCTGCCACCCCCTGTTATCCTGATGGGCCGCCGTCACTCCTCCCTGTGGGGTGCCCCCATCCAGTGATGTCACGGCGGTGAGATGAAGACAGGAATTTGCGGGGGTTTATCAACTAATCTGCAGCCGTTATTATCAGCTCTGAACTGATACAGCTCAGTGTCGCTTGCATGGTTTATTTAATTAAATAAACTAGAAAATGCCAGATGACATCGGCAGTGTGACGGAGCCTCTGAGAGTCTGCAGACAGCCAGAAAATGCATCCTGTTGCCAGCAATTCCATAGCATAAAGTACTATTAAAGCCATGAAAGGAGCAAACACCAGTCAGTGCCAAGCTGATGGTCCCTGGTATCATCCAGCGTACAGGAAATTTTTCATAGTTAGATATTAAGCTCTCTGTACCTGGTAAGAGGGAACATGCTGTACAGTATATCTTAAAGTGGACTTTCACTTTACATCAGCTAAATGCATTCCAAGGGCTTGTTTATTTCCTTTGTAAAACAGCCACAACCTGAGTAGAAAAGCCTGTCCCCTGCTGGCACGCTGCAGAGATCTAACACATCTGCACACTGTAGGGAATCTCCATCTGTAGGGAATCTGTCCCACCAGTGCAGACCCTCCATCTGCAGGCCATTCCTCACACTAGTGCAGACCCTCCATCTGTAGGGAATCCATACCACCAGTGCAGGCCCTCCATCTGTAGGGAATCTATCCCACCAGTGCAGGCCCTCCATCTGTAGGGAATCCATCCCACCAGTGCAGGCCCTCCATCTGTAGGGAATCCATCCCACCAGTGCAGGCCCTCCATCTGTAGGGAATCCGTCCCACCAGTGCAGGCCCTCCATCTGTAGTTAATCTGACCCTCCAGTGCAGGTCCTCCATCTGTAGAGAATCCATCCCACCAGTGCAGGCCCTCCATCTTTAGGGAATCCATCCCACCAGTGCAGGCCCTCCATCTGTAGGGAATCCATCCCACCAGTGCAGGCCCTCCATCTGTAGGGAATCCATCCAACCAGTGCAGGCCCTCCATCTGTAGTGAATCCATCCCACCAGTGCAGGCCCTCCATCTGTAGTGAATCCATCCCTCCAGTGCAGGCCCTCCATCTGTAGAGAATCCATCCCACCAGTGCAGGCCCTCCATCTGTAGTAAATCCATGCCACCAGTGCAGGCCCTCCATCTGTAGTAAATCCATCCCACCAGTGCAGGCCCTCCATCTGTAGGCCATCTGGCCCAGCAGTGCAGACCCTCAATCTGTAGGCCATCTGACCCAGCAGTGCAGACCCTCAATCTGCAGGGAATCCCTCCCACCAGTACAGGCCCTCCAACTGTAGGCTATCTGTCCCACCAGTGCAGACCCTCCATCTCAGGCGTCCCACCCTGTCCTCGTCTTTGCAAATGTGTGCAATATCATCTGTGCATGTCCAGTTGTTCCGATGAGCTAGGATCTAAAGGGTGGGCAAAATATGTTGGCACATATGCACATGCGCCGTAAAGGTGTTGCCAGGGTAGACCGTGCCACCTGTGAGGCGAACTGAAGTTCTGCTTTAAAAGTGACATTTTATAAAGTTCTAATTGCGTCAGTGTGGTGCAATCGTTGGGCTGCGTCTCTCCACGCTGTGCATGGTGTACTGGCATGAAAGGGAAAATACATGATAGACCTGAACTGGAATGAGTGCAGGCCCTTCATCTGTAGGGAATCTGTCCCATCAGTGCAGACCCTCCAACTGTGGGGAATCCATCCCACCAGTGTAGACCCTCCATTTGTAGGGAATCCGTCACACCAGTGCAGACCCTCCATCTGTAGGCCATCTGTCCCACCAGTGCAGACCCTCCATTCTGTAGGCAATCCCTCACACCAGTGCAGACCCTCCATCTGTAGGGAATCCGTCACACCAGTGCAGACCCTCCATCTGCAGGTCATCCGTTCCCCCAGTTCAAAACCTCCATCTGTAGAGAATCTGCCTCAACAGTGCAGACCCTCCTCCATCTGCAGGCCATCCGTCCCACCAGTGCAGACCCTCCATTCCGTAGGCAATCCCTCACACCAGTGCAGACCTCCATCTGTAGGCAATCCCTCAGACCAGTGCAGACCTCCATCTGTAGGCAATCCCTCACACCAGTGCAGACCCTCCATTCTGTAGGAAATCCATCACACTGGTGCAGACCCTCCATCTGTAGGCAATCCATCACACCAGTGCAGACCTCCATCTGTAGACAATCCCTCACACCAGTGCAGACCTCCATCTGTAGGCTATCCCTCACACCAGTGCAGACCCTCCATCTGTAGGCAATCCATCACACCAGTGCAGACCCTTCATCTGTAGGCAATCCCTCACACCAATGCAGACCTCCATCTGTAGGCAATCCCTCACACCAGTGCAGACCCTCCATCTGTAGGCAATCCATTCCACCAGTGCAGACCCTGCATCTGTAGGCATTCCATTCTACCAAGGCAGACCCTTCATTTGCCAGCAATCACTCCCACCAGTAAGCAATCTGTCCCATCAATGCCGACCCTCCATCTGCTGCCATCAACCAAATAGTATAACATATACACATAGATTTCATCACCAAAGCACTCTGCTCCAAGTTTAGGGTCACTAACAGGAGTACCTCTGATCGCTGCTATACCCCAAGATACTGAAAACATTACATGTTCTTTGCACATCACTGTGGGAATATATCAGCGCTATATAAATGTATAATAAAAATAGTGTGTGTCTGTGGTGGGACATTAGAGTGTAAGCTCTTCAGCCACAGAGACTGATGTGAAGGGCTCAGCATTCTCTGTAGAGAGTCATCGTCTATTACTCGGATATATATTGTATTTCCCAGGTTCCATGTTTTATACATTCCTTTATCATGAAAGATTCTTGTTAATTCCTCATTAACCTGGTTTCAGCTCATTTTATTTCTGAATTGTTCATTGTACGTTTTTCCTTTGGGGTTTTGCATTCTGATTTTGGTGCTTCTGTGAATATGAGGAATTGATGGAAATTTTCAGCAATTTTTAGCTCTTTTTTTAATGTAATTTTATAAAGAAAAAGAGTAGTGAATTGTCATCCAGAATTATGTCAGGAATGATGAACAATCAGATTGCACATATATCAGTCTGATAATATAACTGATTAAACATTTTGGATTTTTACTGCAACTGACTATAATAGAGAATGTGACACTCCTCCTCTTGGGGTGGTGAAGGGTATCCCCCCAAAGTAGTATGGATGGCTAACCTTGATTTATAGTGGGATAAATGGCGCCAATCACTTTTGTTTTCACAAATTTACAGCTATTTTTACTCTTAGAGCTCTTTTGTTCCGATCAGCGGAGAATCTGTGAGCTGATCCCCAGGTAATCAGAGCAGAGCGGGCGGATCACAGGTCCGTGTCTGCTCAGTTTATGCAGAGGACACGGACTGCTCTATAGGCGGCCAGGATTAAATGGATTCCATTGACCGTTTACACCTGGCTGCCTTTGTTCTGGTCCACCCAAACTGAAGAGGACAGTCGTCCATTTTTTTTTAGCGGGCCTGACCAAACCCTGAGGTAGGCAGGTGTAAAAGGCTGGTCCACAGGAATGTATGGACCTTCTAATCAGGCCTTCCTGAAAAACTGACAGGTGGACCTAATAGAATCGCCCGTGTTGAAGGGCCCATATTTGGGGCTTTGTTGGTGAGATTTCCCTTCACTTCCTGTCCTGCTGAAGTTTCACAAGTGCAGTTTTGTAGTCCTCAAAGGTAGGCTAGAGCAATGTAACTGACAACAGTCAGCATAGGCGGAAAGCACAGGTAGTTATCAGCTCACACAATTTCTGGCAGGATCAGCAGGTATTTTCTTTTACTTATCAAACAGGTATAATATAACAAAACACTTTTGAAGGTATATTTAACAAACTACAGGGGCGCAAATATCAGCTTTAAAGAAAAAAGGCAAAAAATAAGCATTTATGGAGGTGGCAGGAACCGCCTCCTGAACAACCTGGAAGCCCCTTCTCTTTCACTCTGAAGTAAATCACTTTTCAGAGGGCAGTAGACTGTCACCCATGTGAAAGGGACCTAAGAAAAAAAATGTGGTGTTCATATACATTTAGAGCCCGTTCACACTAGAATGCCATGTGGGAAACCTGCGTTCTGTGCCAGTTTCCAAATATGCAAATCGCACCACCCTTGCGATCTGCAGCAGGTGTCAGTGCAAAGTTAACAACACCCCAAATGAAGGTTGCAAACACATTTGCCTGTGCCGGATTGCATAGTATAAATGTACCAAGCGATCTGGCTGCAGTGCATTTCCAAAAGTATTACATGAAGTGTGGTGCAATTTCAGACCATTCAGAATTAATGGGCTGAAATTGCACCACACAGAACTGTCAATAGCACAGGAACACATAACGCACGACCAACTATTTCCTTTTTTTTTTTGTGCAAACGTAAAGTGGACCTTTAGGGTTGGTTCACATTGGGATCACGTGGGAATGCGCACGTTTTCATGTGCTGCGTTTTGAGGGCCCATTCATTTGAATGGACTGCAAAATGCACTGGACCGCAGTAAAAGTAGCTTGGTGCATGCACTACACCAAATGACATGGTACAGCTGTGCAATGCTTTTGATGCTCACAAAAGCACTGCAATTGTGATTTGCATTTGGGGTGCCCATTAACAATCCATTGGCACCCGCATGCAGATCCAAGGGCAGAGCATTCACCTTCGGTGCAGGAACAGCGTCCTGGTGGGAACCGACCCTTAATCCTAAAGGTCATGTCACGCTGCCCTGTCTCCTCCCCCCTTCCTCACTTCCAAATTATTATTATTATTGTTATTTTTTTTTTTAACATTGTTTGTGCTTCAAAGCAGCACTTTTCTCACATGGGCAAGAATGACTATTTTTTTCTCCCTGCCCCCTGTGCATGTGCAGATGGACCACAGGGCTTTGGGACTTGAGATTCATCTACGCATGGGTTTCTCGCACATGTGCAAAGATGGCTTTTGGGGAAGTCCAAACCTGTCCTTGTCTTTGTGATTGCGTAGAAAAACACCTGATCATGCGCAGACAGGACAGCCATCAGAAATTTTCAGGCCCCTTACACAGCTTCAGGCCTGGGCCCCCCGGGGCCTGACCACCAACATTCCCCAGGACCCGCCCACTGGCTGTCCCACCGAATACGCCCACTGGTCATCCCATTGAGTCCTTCGGTGCACCTACTTTTATTTTAACACTCTTACAACTTCTATTCCCAACCACGCCCAGTTTTTTTTTTCAAGCCATATGATTAGAACCTGAGGCTCTAATTGGATTCAAAAAAGGTTGGGCTCGGGGTGCAGAGCACTGCGCCTCAAACCCACCCACTTGTGACAATAGCGAATAAATATTCGCTATTGTCTTCCGGCTTCTCCTCCTGGCGGCAGGAGGTGAAGAGGCAGGGGACCGTGAAGCCCCTGCATGGAGGGTGGGGGGCGATCACTTTTAGGGTTAATAACTCTGATCAGCGGATTGTAATATGCTGATTAGTTATAAAATTGTTCAGCAGAGTCTGCTGAACAATTCTGATATAAGCTTATGGTCATTGAAGTGACCATAAGCTTATAGGAGAGGGCGAAATTAGGCGACAGTGCAAGAGAGGAGGACCAGCCAAGGCGGGGAGCAGGCCCGGCGCCAGGCCCCTTACAGCAGTAATGCCTGTACCCCCCTGATGGCGGCCTTGTGTGCAGATGTGCTAATGGGCTCTGACAGGACCCAAAGGTCAGACAAAGCCTGTTGGCACATCTGCATATTTGGCATAATGAAGTGGCCAGGGGGACGAGCCATCGGTGAGGTGGACTGAAGCTCTTCTCTAACCACATCCCATCCGCCCCATAGCAGTTTTACTGCAACAGGGTGGCTCTCCTGTGCAGGATCATGTATATTTACACAATTCTGAACTTCCCCCTGCAGGGGGCATGTGCACGTCATCGGCGGGCCGCTTCTGATGTGAACATTCACAGCAGAATCCGATCTGTGGGTCCCACGCACTCGATGTCCTCCGGCACCCGCTGATCGTCTGACAGTCAGTGTCATTAGTCATTTCCAGTGCCAGTTTCATTTCCGGGTGCCGCCAGAAACCCGCTTGATTGGACACAGCGGGAGATAATCAGCAGGTCTGGCGGCCATTTCATTCATTTCATTTCGTTCATTTGGAGAGGCAGAACGGCCAACTGCCTATGTAAACAAGGCAGACCATCATTCTGTCACAGAGGAAGAGAGAGATCTGTGATTCCTGCTAATCAGGAACACATGTCTCTTCCTCCTATCAGTCCATCCTCCACAGTCAGAAAGCATTCCCTAGGAGCACACAGTCCAGCCAGTCACTCGATGTCCTCTGGCGCCCGCCGATCGTCGGACAGAGACGCAGAACAGGGATCTGCCTATGTAAACAAGGCAATACGCCGTTCTGACAGGGAGGAAGGGATGGATTCTGTGTCCCTGCAAAGCAGGGACTACAATTCATCTCTTCCCCTAGTGAAAGCACCACATACAGCACACAATTATTGGCTAGGTACAGAGTTAACCCTTTGATCGCCCGAGATGTTAACCCCTTTCCTGCCAGTGTCATTAGTACAGTAAAACAAGGGGAGAGGCACCTCTGAGTGTAGAATGAGTTTATTAAAGGTAACAAGTGGCAACTCACAAATGCAAGAGGAAAAACAGGCACATCAATCAATATGTATGTTTGTCAGCAGTGATAATGTCTGTCCCAGGCCGATAACTGTGTGGAGGCTCCGGCTTCCTGTGATGTGGAGCACGGCCGTGCTGTCTGTAGGAGCCAAAACGATGCTTGAGCAATCCTCAACGGCGAGCGGGGATGACGTCACTGAATGCGACGCATTTACTGGGCATGCGTGCTATGAGTGGTGTGATAGCCGCACCCCTTCTTCAGGCATGACAACAGACTACTATGTACTCTGCTAAAAGACTGCGCGGTCTGATTGCTTTTTACCATTTATATTGTTTTATTGCCATTGATTAATTTATTTGATTTCATTATTTACTATATATACACATTATTTATAATCTCCTGATTGCACTGCCATGTTGGGTTGGATACGGGTAATTAGGTTGTGCGCCTACTCCTTGTGTGTCATTAGTACAGTGACCGTGCATTTTTTTAGCACTGATCACTGTATCAGTGCCACTGGTCCCAAAAAAGTGTCATTAGTGTCCGTTTTGTCCGTCACAATGTCGCAGCCCAGCAAAAAAAAAAAAAAAAAACACACTAATCGCCGCAATTACTAATAAAAATAAATAAATAAAAATTCCATAAATCTATGCCATAGTTTGTAGATGCGATAACTTTTGTGCAAACCAATCAATATACGCCTATTGGGATTTGGATTGGGAAAATATGTAGCAGAAGACATATTGGCCTAAATTGATGAAAAATTTGATTTTTTTTAAACTATTTTTTCGGATATGTTTTATAGCAGAAAGCAAAAAAAATAGTTTTTTTTTTTTCAAAATTGTCGCCTTTTTTTTGTTTAAAAAAACAAAAACCGCCGAGGTGAACAAATACCACCAAAGGAAAGCTCTATTTGTGGGGGGTAAAAAAGACATCAACTTTGTTTAAGTACAGCGTTGCACGACCGTGCAATTGTCAAAGTGCCGCAGTGCCGTATCGCAAAAATGGCCTGGTCATTAAGGGGGTAAAACCTTCCGGGGCTGAAGTGGTTAAACGCAAAAATGGCTTGGTCATAAATGGGGGTAAATCTTCTGGAGATCACGCAGTTAATTGAAAGTAGCATTTTATAAAGTTCTAATGGCGGCAGCGTGGTGCGATGCATTAGACTGCGTCACCCCACACTGTGCATGCTGTACCGGCATGGATGGGAAAAGGCATGGTAGGCCTGAACTGGAATGATAGGGAAAAGGGTTTCTCACCTTGTCTTAGGGCTGTGGTAGGCCGCACCTGGTGTGAAGGGGCCCTGAGTAATATTTGGCCCTCTGATAGCAGTCACAGGTACCTGGAATGGTGAATAGAGAGTTCTTCTTGTCATATCCAGCACCTGCAGCTTCTCCTCAGCACAGAACACTTCTCCACATCTTCTTCATCCTGGGCCCAGGAGAGAAAGAACTCTCTGGAAGGTTGCTCCAATCATTTATTACCTACCCTCAGACCCAAAACTGAACAAACCCCTCAGTGATTGGCTGGAGAGGATCATTATTCATAACTCAGACATTGTTACCGCCCACCCTACTGGAAACGCCTCATCAACCACAGGCAGAAACAATCAACGTTCTGATCTCAGGGGAGACCTGTGGAGCACAGAACATGTAAACAAAACTCAGCCTGACTGAAAAAGTAACACAAGTTACAGCAGAACATAACTGAATCTGAGCACCACAACCTGAAAACACAATTTAATTAATTTTTTTAAATGTTCAAAGCAAACTCACCCATCCATGCTTTTTTTTGTTGAGAAGTCACTTCCAAAGATCATACTCCCTATTCCCAATTGAACGCGTTCCTGGATAAGCTCTAAAAGATTTGGGTGCTGCAGCAGCAACCGGATAAGCTCTAAAAGATTTGGGTGCTGCAGCAACAACCAGCTGGGAACTGGTTTAGAAAGTCACAATAGAGATATTTGCCAGCACACCATGGATCAACAAAGTAGCATCCGTACGTTTCTTTATTGCATGATCGCAACACAAAGCAGTGCAACATTTGGGAGCCACGCAGGGCCCCTTTGTCATCACTAGGGTTACCACATCATCCCTTTAATCCAGGAGACATAATAATTACACAGGTTCTGTGGCTCCCCATTAGTGCCGGTTCACACAGGGGTGGCTTCAAAGTCACCCAATTCTTGTCTGACTTTGAAGCCACCCCGTACAGTGCGGATTCAGCGTGGCTTGCAAACTGCTTCTGTATAGAAATCAATGCAAGTCGCTCTGAAGTCGCCCCAGAAAGGTACAGGAACCTTTTTCTAAGTCGGAGCGACTTGAGTCGCTCCTATTAGAACAGTTCCATTGTACTGCATGGAGCGTGACTTGTCAGGTGACTAGGCAGCCCCTGAGTGAACTGGCACTTAGAAGATTTCCAACACTATTACTATTCTGGGGACCACACAACATTTTGGATTATCTTTTACTTTCACTTTCAATGATAATGGTAAACAGAACAAATAGAGAGGGTAAATCTCCTCCACAGGGGCACAGCCAGCAATAAAAACTGACAGGGGTTCTAATCCCTGTCCTCTGTCCAAAATTTAAAAAAAGTTTTGCCTTTAGTTATACTTTAAGTGATTGTAAAGTTTAACATTTTTTTTTTTTTTTTTAAATAACAAACATGTAATATGTACCTGTGGCCCCTATTCTCCTCTTATTTGGGTCCCCCGCCAGCACTTGTGGCTCCTCCTTCTCTCAGTGAGACACCATAGGAAGCTGCTTCCTATTATGATACAACCGCTGGCTCGATCCTGAGCCACACTGCCTACGTCCATAGACACAGACAGCACGGCTTAGCCCCCCCTTTGCAGCAGGATTTGACAGACAGCATCACGAGCCTATGACTTCCCCTGCCTCAGAAAAGTACTTATATCACTAGACAGAACAAACAGCACCTGAGAGGGCCACCAAATACCCTCTGCATTCAGAGAGGCACACCGCAGTCAAATGCCTTTGAGCCCCGGTTCACACTAGAATGCGGTTCGGGAAACCCGCGATCCGTGTGCATTTCCCACACTACGTTCAAATCGCACTACCCTTGAAATCTGCAGCTGGTGTCAGTGAAACAACACCCCGAACGCTTTTCCTGCACCAGAACGCATGGTACAAAACGACCATGTACTCTGGTTGCAGTGCTTTTCTAAAATTGGTGCATGCACTACTTTGGTGTAATGAGGTACGATTTTGAGCCCATTCAAAATGAATACGCTAAAATTGCACCATCCTGATTCGCACATGAATTGCGTGCGTTTCACAGATGATTTATAGTGTAAACCAGGGCTCCTTGATCTTTATGGGTTCATGCACAAGGATGTCTTAAACACTGCATACAATGTTCAATTTTGTACGCATCTAAACGCAACACTCATGGAATATATATATCTATATATATATATATATATATATATATATATATATGGCCATACACACAGCTGAAACTACAACTACCAACTACAACTAAAAATGTGCAGCACACAAAAAAAAATTGGACACAGCCGTACACACACATGCATGTGCAGATTGTATGCATGCATGAATATAAATGCGTGTTAACACATATACACATACACGCAAAAAGTCACTAGAAGAATTGTACGCATTTAAATGAAAGTCATATATGTTATATAGACTGAGATGGGGGGCTTATTATGTATGTATGCACTCTGCCCAGAACCGCTTCTCTTGCCTTGCATGTTGGGTGTAATTCTCAGTATCTGTTCTTAGTCTGTAAATATGTATGCTGAACAGTATCACTTCTCTTGTCCTATATGCTGGGTGTAATTCTCAGTATCTGTTCTTATTCTGTATGTATGCACTCTGCACAGTACCACTTCTCTTGCCCTGTAAGTGGGATTTAATTCTCAGTATCTGCATGGCAGTGTTAGACTCTCTTCCACCATGCAGCAAACAATCTGCAGAATTTGCATAGAAATGGCGGTGATTTCAGTTGGCGGCAAAGAGTCATTTTTATTTCAGGCGGATAACATAAAATAAACTTGCTGTATGTGTGCGGTGGATTTTCTCTGTGGAGATGCATACACTCTGGCTGGGCCGCCATATATTATTACAGATGTGGATGTAATCATTCCCCCGTCGCTCACATACAGCTCTTTACATATTCCAGAGCGGCTGGAGACGGGAAAAGGAAAAGACTGGGAAGGCGCTGCGGCAATCACCCGTGAATGTGTCAGAGACACTAATTTATCCTGGGAGTGTTCTATTCCATTCCCCATTATCACTGCCATTTTACCAAGATCCTTGTACCACTGGCAGGCAATAAACTAACCCCCAATACTAAACTCTGCCAAGATCCTAGTACCACTGACGGGGAATAAACTAACCCCCAATAATAAGCTCTGCCAAGATCCTAGTACTACTGACGGGGAATAAACTAACCCCCAATAATACGCTCTGCTAAGATCCTAGTACCACTGACAGGGAATAAAATGACCCCTAATACTCAGCTCTGCCCAGATCCTAGTACCACTGACATGGAATAAAATGACCCCTAATACTCAGCTCTGCCCAGATCCTAGTACCACTGGCAGGGAATACAATGACTCCCAATTCTCAGCTCTGCCCAGATTCTAGTACCACTGGCAGGGAATACAATGACTCCCAATTCTCAGCTCTGCCCAGATCCTTGTACCACTGACATGGAATAAAATGACTCCCAATACTCAGCTCTGCCCAGATCCTTGTACCACTGGCAGGGAATACAATGACTCCCAATTCTCAGCTCTGCCCAGATTCTAGTACCACTGGCAGGGAATACAATGACTCCCAATTCTCAGCTCTGCCCAGATTCTAGTACCACTGACATGGGATAAAATAACCCCCAAAATTCATGTTTGTCCTGTTCCTAGTACCACTCATGGGGAATAAAATAACCCCCAACACTCAGTTCTGCCCTGATCCTAGTACCACTGACAGGGAATAAAATGACCCCCAACACTCAGCTCTGCCCAGATCCTAGTACCAATGACATGGAATAAAATGACCCCCAGCACTCAGCTCTGCCCAGATCCTAGTACCACTGACAGGGAATAAAATGACCCCCAACACTCAGCTCTGCCCTGATCCTAGTACCACGGACAAGGAATACAATGACCCCCAATAATCAGATCTGCCCAGATCCTAGTATCACTGACAGGGAATAAATTGACCCCCAACACTCAGCTCTGCCCTGATCCTAGTACCACTGACAGGGGAAAAAATCATGCCCAGAAATCAACTCTGCCCAAATCCGAGTACCACTGACAGGGAATAAAATGACCCCCAACATTCAGCATTGCCCAGATCCTAGTACCACTGACAGGGAATACAATGACCTCCAACATTTAGGTTTTTCCAAATCCCAGTACCCTTGGCAGGGAATGAAATGACCCTCAACACTCAGATCTACCCTGATCCTAATACCACTGATAATTAATAAATGAGCCCCAACATTCCCTCTGCTGAGGGGAACCAATTGAAACCTGATTCCAGCATTGTAATAAAAGCAGAAGTTTCCAGTGCAGATATGTCAAATATACAGTATTTGTAATCCGCAAACCCATGTATAGTAATGTCCTACTCTATGGAATTAACAATGCTTGGACATTCATACAGTGATGACTTTTATTAGTTACAGTATAAATTCAATAGCTACAATTGACTTAGGTGTGTCTGAGGTCTTCAGGTTCCAGCGCAAATCTAAATCTTGCATGTTTCACTGTACCTTTCAACTGTAAATCCTAAAATGTGAACTGTGTGTAATTTTTTTAATTAAATTCAGTTTTTTTTTCCTTTCTTTTTCACCCTTTGTTACAGCTAAGTGATGTTGATCTCCTACTAGCTGTTTACAGCCACTACTTGTTCACATGCACTTCAGCGATGGCTGCATTGCATTTTTCAGGGTGGGTTTTATGGTGGCAGCAACAGTGGACCATGCCTGTGTCGTGTGGGGCACTCTATCAGAAGCCCATTTGATGGGCTGACAACGCAAGAGCACAATTGGGAGACCATAGGTGTACGCAGCCTATTGCATTAGTGTGTGTACCCTAAAGCCCTAATGTCTACATATATATGACCCCGACACATTGATTACCCAATGTAAGGTGAAAGAGAAGAGCGTAAACACTTCTCTTATGGCAGAGCCGGTAAGAGTGAAATCTTTCCCATCTTCCTGCTGGCACACAGAGTGATAATACTGATGTGCATGGGGTGATAAGGGTGTGCCCAGGAACATCCGGCACACCCTGTGGGCACACCTATATGGGAGACAGTGACAGAGTGTTGTCATCCTTTACAGGAAAAGGCAGGGTATCATTTTAATGAATATCCTAAAAATTACATTAACATAAAAGTTAAACGTTTATATGATATTTTACTGATTGGGATTGAACTTACTTTAAGAAGCTATTGGTCAATCTCCATAAAAGCTGTCCTCAATTTATTTTTGCTGCATACCCAATGTTGGTAGCAGTACTCACATAGGTCAGAGCAGAGGTGGTATTGCACTGACACTATGGGGTTGATTTACTAAAGGCAAATCTACTCTGCACTACAAGTGCACTGCAAGTGCACTTGGAAGTGCACTGCAAATGCACTAGGAAGTGCAGTTGCTGTAGATCTGAAGGGAAGATCTGAAATGAGGGGAAGCTCTGCTGATTTTATCATCCAATCATGTGCAAGCCAAGATGCTGTTTTTTATTTTCCTTGCATGTCCCCCCTCAGATCCACATCGACTGTACTTCCAAGTGCATTTGCAGTGCACTTGCAGTGCAGAATGTATTTGCCTTTAGTAAATAACCCCCAGGGTTATTGCCATCTACACACAATTATACAGAGCTGAGACCTCCATTTTATTATAATGTTCATGACCAGCTGTAGGTAGGTCCCCTTTAAGTGCCTTGGAGGAGGTCGCTATACGTTTATAATGGGAAGCCCCTCTCACATGCCCCTCTCCTGCATATATTGGCTGATCATACACAGGCTTCACATTTTCTTTGGTTTGCCATCACTGAACCGTTTAGACCAATTTTAATGCAGGTTTTTTTTTATTTCTTGCCATCAGCTGACTCATAAAAAGATGCAAGATGGTGATGGAACGTCATATTTGGACATCTAATACATTTGGCACGCCATTCCATTACAGGCGTTTCCTGCCGTCACGAATAATAATTCTTTCCCTATACTGTACTCTGTTTTTAATTCCCATTGTGGTTGTAAACATAGCAGATTGTGGAACAGTGCCGAACTACCCTCGTAATACGTCCAATTATTTGTTATTAATGTGAGTCGTTTATAAAGTTTAAGACGTGAGCCTAAGACGGCGTCGTCGACAGACGAAGAGGGACGTCACAATGTGGCATATGCCACCTACCGAATCCCTTCCGACGCGTCGCATCCTGGGCCTGAGACCCTGGCACCGCCCTTCCCGCAAATACAGACATAGGGTGGTATGTTAGACGATACAAATGTTGGTGTTACCCTTAATTTTTGTCTCATGTCATATCCCTTTCTTAATAATAAGCACTGCCGTCCTTTGCGGACATTACCTTACCGCACGGTT
>BLSH010031610.1:294618-306373 GCA_018402905.1 Glandirana rugosa | reverse complement strand
CCCCCCCCCCCCCCCCCCCCCCCCCCCCCCCCCCCCCCCCCCCCCCCAGGGAAGCACACAGGGACCCTGGGAACAGCAGAAGACAACTAAACGGTTATGTTGGTTTAGGTGGCTTGTTGGGGTCTTCATTTAGGCCCCTTTCACACTGGAGCGTTATTACAGCGGTAAAGCGCTAAAATTACCGCTGTAATAACGCTCTAAATATCATTTTCATGCATCTCTATGGATGCTTTCAGACTGAGGCGTTGCGCTAGCGCAGCGCTTCAGAAAATCATGCAAGCATGATTTTTCAGGAATGTGGGGAGCGGTGTATTCACCGCTCCTCCACCGCTCCTGCCATTAAATTCAATGGGCAGCGCTCCCGTAGCGGCTGTACACCGCTCCGGGAGCGCCGAGCGCCGGCACTTTTAACCCCTGTTTAACCCGTTGTGGGGGGGTTAAAAGTGCCCCGCACCCGCCTGCATAGCGGCGCTGTAGCGCCTCTATAACAGCGCTAAATCCCCGCTGAGACTAGCGGGGATTTACCGCTACCGCCCGCCAGCCCCAGTGTGAAAGGGGCCTAATGGTAAGGCTGGCAGTTAGGTTATTGTGAGATTGTCGAGGTGCCCCCAGTACACCCATGACTGGAATAGGGTTCTCATATGTCAATGGTTATTAGGCTTATGATAATGGCATTACTTTACTGTGGCCTTTCCAATGTGAATCTGCTCCTGGGTCATTATCTAGGACAGCCCAGTGGCTTAGTGGTTAGCATTTGCACCTTGCTGCACAGGGGTCCTTATTTCAAATCCCAGCAAGGACACCATCTGTATTCTGCATGGAGTTTGCATTTTCTCCCTGCGTGATTTTCCTCCCACACTCTAAAGACATGCTGGTAGGTTAATTGGCCCTAGAATGTGTATGTATGTGGGATAAGGACCTTAGATTGTAAGCTCCCTCAGGGCAGGGACTGATGTGAATGTATAATATGTAAACTGCTGCATGAAATGACAGCAGCACTATATAAATGTCTGCAATAAAAAAAAGCTGCCATCATCATGGGATGTTTTATGTCTGTATTTCTCTGCAGTGAAGACTCTGATCTGACACACAGCCCAGGCTGAGGACCTCCAGCACCAGGGACAGCTCCATACAGCAATGACTCTACCCAGGTGGAATGCTCCGAAATGAGGACTGCCCCTGTTCCCTAAGGTTTTCATGTTCTCATCTGCACTGTAAGGGCTCTTTTACTGCAGTGTCTACCATCCTCTGAAAAGCGATTAGTTTTCAGAGGGCAGTAGAGCAGCGGTTGCCAGGCATTCAGGAGGTTGATCTTGCAGCCTCCTGAATATTTGAGGTTTTTTTTTAAGTCCCAAGGGGGATTTAGCATTAAAATACAGCACCACCACCGCAGGCCAAGCGTTTGTCTAGCAGTTGCGACACACTTAGCCTGCGTTCACACAGGCACGATCCGACTTCGGTGCAACTTTGCTAGCCAATTTTTAATGCAACTTCAGCACGACTTCGGGCAACTTACAACGTGACTCCATGCCAGGCGACTTTGCCTGAGAAGGGAGGGAGGGGGTTACCTTCAAAAATTATTTTCTTTTAAACTGTAAAACCGCTACAATATAGATGGGGATCCGACTTGGAGGCGACTTCCTTTGAATTCTATGGGCACAAGTCGGATAAAAGTCGCCTTGAAGTAGTACAGGAACCTTTTTTGAAGTTGAAGCGACTTCAGTAGTGTACATTAAGACGGCTCCCATTCATTTCAATGGGATTTCAGATGTCAAGCAATTTGGGGCGAAACAAAAGTCGGAGCGCAAGTCGCCCCTGTGTGAACGGGCCCTTACATTAACCTTAAAGTGGTAATAAACCCCAAACTAAAAATGTAATACATTGTAGCTTACCAATCATTAGATGTGGTGGCTGCATTCGTTTTCTTTTTTAGGCTTTTTTCCCCTGTTTTGACCTGGTAATGTGAACAGTAACACACCTCCGGTATTAGAGTGCCCCACTCTGGATGAAGGAGCACAGGAGGCATACCTTTGGCCAGCTGCATTGTCAGTCTAGGGGGGAGGAGTGTTAGATGTACTAGCAGATTTAAACACACTAACAAATTGAAGCCAAACTTCAGCTAATAATAAGGCCATTAGTACTTGGTGCTGCCGCTCCTGGCTGAGTTGAAAGGCCCAGCTGGCACTCAGGATAGTAGGATAGTAGGGATGCCAGCATAAGAAAAACGTATCTAGTGAGCAATCAACATATAAGCATGAAACCAATGCTCGCCATAGTGGATCCTAGCATGGATTTATTCATGGGAAAGCCTCAGTCAAAGCTGCTCCTTGGACCATGCCCCAACATGTTACGCCCCACCCAGGGGTGCTGTTAGAAGCCACGGTGCCCCATACAACCTGACATGGGGCCCCATACAGCCAATGCTTCAGTTATGCATTTAACACAGTGAGTGATCAGTACCGATCACTCATGTTGTTCATTCAGGAAAGGAAGGGGCTGGTAAATATGACATATTTACCTAACCCTTCCCCCACTCTCAATCTTCAAGGATCCAATTGTGTGCTTGTAGCTGTCAGTGGGAAGGAGAGGAGGGAAGCCAGCAGTGCTGAGGAGGTGGGGCACACAAGGGGGCCTGGGCAGCAGGGGGAAACATATGGTGAAAATAGAGGTTCTTTGCAGCAGCTGAAATCCAAAGGGAGGAAGAGGAGAAGAAGCCAGCTTCCAGCTGCTACAGAAAGCCATACAGGGGATTGCTTACAGTAATTGCCCCTTGCCGTGACAATCACCATCCCTGCCCACATCCGATTCATCCTGCTGCCTGGGCCCTTCTGCTTGCTAGGGCCATGTACAGGATGACTGGTTGTACCCTCTTATCTATGGCCCAGGGGGTAACCCCTATGATTAAGCCCCGGTGGGTGGGGCAAAACATGTCAGGGGGCATGGCCTAAGGTGCAGCATTGGCTGAGGCTTTGCCATGAATAAATCCACACTAAGATCGGTTATGGTGAGCGGGGGTTTCATGCTCAAACTTCAGATAATACTTTATACGTAGTTACAACAAACAGTTTTGTTCCTTTTGGGATAAAGGTTTTACATAAATATCTAAAAGCTGATCATTGTAAGCACCCCTGCTTGTGTTAAAGTGATTGTAAAGTCTAGTTTTTTTAAAATAATGAAATATATAATAAAATAAAATATGTTATATTTACCTCCTCTGTGCAGTTGGTTTTGCACAGAGCAGCCCGGATCCTCCTCTTCTCGGGTCCCTCTTCTGCTCCCTTGGCCACTCCCTTCTATCGAGTGCCCCCTCAGCCAGCAGCTTGCTGTGGGGGCACCCAAGCTGAGTCACAGCTCCGTGTGTCCATTCAGACATGGAGCCCCTCCCCAACCCCGTCCCCTCTCTCCCCTGATTGGCTAACTGACTTTGATTGACAGCCGCGGAAGCCAATGGCGCCGCTGCTGTGTCTCAGCCAATCAAGAGGAGAGTCCCGGACGGCTTAGACACTTGTGGACATCACTGGAGAGAGATGGGGATCAGGTAAGTAATTAGGGGGTGCTGGGGAAGCTGCTACACACAGAAGGTTTTTTATCTTAATTCATAGAGCGTATTAAGATAAAAAAAAAACCTTCTGCCTTTACAACTCCTTTAAACAGTTTGTCTCATCCCTGTAACTGATACCTCTGTAAGGGACCTTGTTCTTTTGAAGAACAGCAGACGTACTGGCCAGATCACAAAATAAAACTAGAAGAAAGACATTCTAAAAAAGAAAACAAATGCAGCCATCATGTCTAAGAATTGGTAAACTGCAATATAATAAATATTTGCTTTTGGGTTTAATACTGCTTTAATGACAGGCAACGCCAAGTAAAAATTGGCATTGCATATGTACCCCCCATTTGGCTGTAATTGTAGAATTTAGCTGGGTGGTAAAACCATGGCTCAACTGCCTGTTTTCACCCCCCTCTGGCTGCTCGGGGTGAATCATACCAGCAGTAATTTCAGATCCTGCAGCACCTGACATAGTGGATCACCCAACCGTGTCCCATGACGCATCCACATCCATGCCCTGAGATTGTAACATGTGGCATCATAGACCCCCCCCCCCCCATCTGTGCTACACAATACAATATGTACTATAGTAACTCTGATCCCTCTTCCCTCCATTCCCTTGCGTTATAATAAGCAATGATTTCATTTTATTATATCACTAGGCACAGATCACACGGCATGAAAGCCCGCTCTCTCCTGATTTATGCTGCGTTTATGGATTTCTTCACAAATATCTCCCAATAACTGCGCTGTGAAAGCCGCATCCACAGAAGAGGTCATTGGAAGGAGGGAGACCTCATCACCGCAGAACGCAGCTGAACGCCGGCCAATAAAACAGCAATTTTCAGGCTAATGTTACAAAGTGCGCAAAAATGGGAGAAATGAGAAGGAAAAGATTGACTAGCACAAATTGTGGTCGTCACCTATTACTGTCCCGGGATGGATCCTGCACACAAGACTAGAAATGGAGCGGAAATATTATTACCGGGCTGACCTAATCTAGTGATGGAACTAAAGCTGTTGCATCGAAATATTCAAATCTGTATAGTGAAGATAATACCGTGCTCACCCTAAATACACCCTACTCATAGAAAAGGACTAAGGGCCCATTCACATCATAGCCTTAGAAAATGCACTTGCCTTTTCCTCAAAGAGCATAATGCGCTTTTTTGTGCTTGCTTAATTATTTGTGTTAAAATGAGGGTTACACTGATACCGATTTTTATCGGTAAGTACGAGTACCGATACTTGCGCTCAAGTACTATAGTTTACGGATACCTTTGTGGTGCTATTTGAGTTCGTACAAAATGAATGAGCTCAAATTGCACTGCAAAGAATCAGTGCGATTCCTGTTTAAATCGCATGTGGTTTCCCGCCCCGCACCTGGGTGCACCCAGGCTGAAGTCGCCATGACAAGCCTGGGTTCACACAGGAGCGGTGGTGGTTCAGGCAAGGATCTCACCGCATTTCTATTCAAGTCACATTTGATTCTTTGCAGTACGATTTGACCAGGGCTGGCCCAAGACATTGTGCTGCCTGGGTCCAAGAATGAAATGCTGCCCCCCCAAAAAATGAACGCCCACCAAAAGGCCTCCACATCCATTATTTATATCATAATAATTAAAACTAAAATTACATTTATCAGGAAGTCAGATTTATATGCAACAGCACCTTGTCTGTATGCAATATTATATGACATACCATTATGTTCAATTCCAAGGGATGGGCTAGGGCAGTACATAGAGAGGCTAGGGTAGTATATAGACAGGCTAGAGTAGTATATGGACAGATTAGGGTAGTATATAGACAGGCTAGAGTAGTATATAGACAGGCTAGAGTAATATATGGACAGGCTAGGGTAGTATATAGACAGGCTAGGGTAGTATATAGACAGGCTAGGGTAGTATATAGACAGGCTATGGTAGTATATAGACAGGCTAGGGTAGTATATAGACAGGCTAGGGTAGTATATAGACAGGCTATGGTAGTATATAGACAGGGTAGGGCAGTATATAGACAGACTAGTGTAGTATATAGACAGGCTAGGGCAGTATAGGGGTGGGCTAGGGTAGTACAGGGGTAGGCGAAGCAGTCCGGAGGGCAGTTGTCATCATGACACACAGAACTGCATGAAAAAAAAAATCTTGGTTGTTAATTTGCTGGGTAAATAGAAGAGAAGGAGAGGCGGCCGTGGGTCAATTTTCTGCCCCTCTCAAAGTGCTGCTTGGGTCCAATGGACCCACAGGGACCCATGGTAGGGCCGGCCCTGGATTTGACCCTACTCATTTTGTATGGGCTTAAATTGCTCTGCACAAAAAGGGTATCAGTTTCAAGTACCACTTGCCACCTGCCCACTGTCTAATGATGGAGGAGCCGTGCAGCTCTCATTCTGGGACGACAGTCAAATGTAAATGCAGAAGTACCAGTAATCTGCTCTTCTCGCCTCACACTGAGTGTGTGGCAAGGGGAACCGATCAGCAGCATCTCCTCGTAGGGGACACCTGGACAGGTAATCAGCGCACTGATCATCAGCAGTGCCCATTAGTGCCACCAGTCAATGCCCATCAGTGACACCAATCAGTGCCCATCAATGACACCAATCAGTGCCTGTCAATGCTGCCTTTCAGTGCCCATCAGTGCTGACCATTAATGCCCATCAGTGCCTTCCATCAGTGCCACCCATCAGTGCCACCTATCAGTGCTCATCAGTGCCACCTATCAGTGCCAATAAGTGCGGCATATTAATGCCTCCTCATCAGTGCCACCTAATCAATGCCCATAAGTGCTGTCTCATCAGTATCCATAAGTGCCACCTCATCAGTGCAGCCTATCAGTGCCCATCAGTGCAGCCACATCAGTGAAGGAGAATTACTTATTTACAAAATTTACTGACAGAAATTAAGTAAAAAATTTTTTTCAAAATTTTCTTTTTTTCGTTTTCTTTTTTTTAGTAAACAATAAAAAAAAACAGTGGTGATTAAATACCACCAAAAGAAAGCTCTATTTGTGTGAAGAAAATGGCTAAAATTTCATTTGGGTACAGTGTTGCATGACCGTCCAATTGTGATTCAAAGTGTGAGAGCGCTGAAAGCTGAAAAATGGCCTGGGCAGGAAGGGGGTGACAGTGCACAGTATTGAAGTGGTTAAAATGAATGAAACGCAACACAAGATTTTGCGTTTTGCATACATGAATCTTCTTCCTTTACTCTTTTTTGTCATTTCCTGTCTTTATGTAGATTGCATCTAAATTTGTTGGAAATATGGATGTGTGAAAAATATAGTTAATAAAAATGCGTATTGCTTTTTAGTGCATTGCCAGTGCATTTCCCATGTGTAGCCATTGACTGTAATGTAAAGGGCGTTTTTACAAAATAAAAAAAATCTAACAAAGACGCCTGTAAGGGCTCTTGCACACTCACAGTGGAGCATGGTGCCCTCTGAAGAGTGATCTGTGTTCAGCTTTTCAGTGGGCAATTGATAGCCGGTGAGGAGGCATTATATCACCTTCTCACCTTCTGATTTAATCATATAATGCCACACTACTGAACCACAATTGCATTTACTGCACATGGTTGCCATGCAGCCCCGTTAAACTCGATGAGCAATGTTGACAGTAGGTGCTGCTTGTCAAACTCTGCACCCCAAGATAAAAATGACACTGCTGCAAAACAAAGTATTGTGGCCCCAGCATGTGAACAGCCCTGTCCAGCTGTTATTTTGCAGTCTGCATTGATTGTAGCCCTCTGACCACCCACCTGAAAGAGACCTACAAAAGTATATTTTGTAAAATGTATCAAATTTACTTTAAAACCACTTTAAACTTCAAACATATCAAATCCTCTATGGGTGCTTACATAAATGCTTTCTAATGACTTCTGCTGCTTGTTGGCACTACAATGCCCCCTCAATAGGCACCATGCTGCTTTCATGGTGAAACTGTCCCCCGCATCAAACCCCTTTGAGACAAGATTTTAGAAATGCATCACTTAGTAACAACGATACACATTCACAATACCCCTCAATTAGCTCTACTGACCATACCTCCTGGTACCTACACAATGATATCCAAAACCTTGCTTTGCTTTTTCTTTCACAATAATTATATTGGAGAAAGGATTTCAGACAGGAAAAAAAACTGTTGGCATTTAAAGAAGTCAAAAATGAGGACTGACAATGGACCAGACCATCCACATCACAGTCAAGTAGGCCTTTTGTAGACAGTGATCATCTAGCAGCATCAGAGGTAAAGACCGCTGCACTGGGGAGGTTAGAGAGAGTACAATTCTGGATACACAGGATGTATATACTATGAGAACCCAAAGGATTATTGTGACAGACCCAACCAGGACAGGGGCTTTTGGAGGGGACTGCAGTGTAGCCTCTTGCTTATTGACAATGGGCTCTGGCATTTGAGACATCTACAAACATTCAGGAAGATGTCCTGTTATATAAAGCTAGATGACATGTTATTACCACATTTAATAGTCAAATAAGCCATGATGGTCTATGCCAGTGGTCTCCAAACTATGGCGCAGGGGCCAGATGTGGCCCTTTGCTTGCCTTTATCCATGCCTTGGGGCTCTATCCCTCTCACTGACACCAATGATGGTCACTATTCCTCTCAATAATAATGATGATGGGAGACTAGTCCTCTCACTGGGACCAATGAGGGGCACTATTCCTTTCACTAACACCAACAATGAGGCACTATTTTTCCCACTTTAGAGACCCCTGTGCTATACCAACTTGAGACTCAGCAAGAAGATGGATGTGGAAAAAAAGCTGGTTAATGAGATCTGCTGCCAGACTGTCTGGGGTGGTCATTCCCTGACTAATCAAGGCTTGTCTAGGGGCCTAGCTGTTGATTAGCTTACTGTTAACTAGATCACTGTTTAATTAGGTTACTGTTAACTGCTAGCTGCTCATTAGATCTACTGTTAAATGTACTGATGATATTACTGTTTAAAGTTTGCATTGTTTAGGATAAGGTGATCAAACCCTTATCTGATTTTGTGTGGAATAAATTACAATAAAGGGAGAGTTCCAGTTTGCACCCAAGCTAGTCTTGTCTAGTTCTTGAGTGCAATTCTCAGCTATAATACCTGCATCCTGGTTCCAGAATTAAGGAAGCTGTATCTTGGCAGAGGCACGCAGGCGGGGTGCCAGGTGGTCCGTCATAGTTATGAAGATATGTAAAGACTGTATCCAGATCAGCACCCAAGGTCAACATGTATTCGTGGTACAGACCATAAGGACAAGCTAAGGTTCAGGAATTACCAGGAGAACCACCTATGCAAGGGTCAGTGCAAGAATAGAGTGTATAGCCATAGAACCTTGCTTTGCTTTTTCATCTGCCACGTGCACCCTAATCCCCAGACATTGGAGGTCCTCTATTGTCCCCCAATCTAAGCCGTTTAATGATAGTGGAAAAACTTGAAGCCTATCTTCACAACATACAAGACCAATATAATGCGCTATGGACTTCCTGGGTTCTCATTATGGACACACCACCAGTCTCTCACATCTACATGATTTCCCCTTACCTGGACTCTCTATACCTACCCATAGAGCACCATCTCAACTGGAGCCAACCTGAGTTTCAATACAAACTAGGGGACTCAGGGACCAGCCTACAATGCCACACACATCCTCATCATCCTCATTTATGTTCCTTCTTCACCCTTCTCTGTTCACTCCCTCTTATTTTTTTCTCTGGGTTCCACTCCCAACAGCACTGTTGGACCTGTTGTCCTCTCACATAGTGTCAATCATCAGGGCTAGTTTAGAGGATTACTGTATAGCAGTATCATGTAGGGTTGTGATGTACCTATGGGTGCCAATTGTGGTCACCTTTTTCACTTTGCCCTTTGTATCTTCTGAACCTAATAAAAACGTATTCTTAAAAAAATTCTCTGTGAGCAAACATTAATTTAGTATCCGTAATAAACAAAATATAAATAATATGTCCAGTGTCTATGATGAACTTCAACCCTGCTCCTAAAACACCAACTAATGAAAACAAACTCTCCTTTAATAAAATATTACATGTTTTAATGACCTAGTTTCTTCACAGTTTTTTTTATCAACTTGGATTTTGTTATCTCCTGAAGACATGAACTTTGTTTCACAAAACGCATCAAGAAAATGTATCAGTGCTTGGTTGATGTCATATATCTTTGCTGTTTTATAAATTACAGGTCGTTACATGGAAATACACATCAATGTATAATTTTTTAATGTTTTGTCTATATATAGCCTATAACTTGCTTTTTACATTTTAATACAGAGCTTGAATAATAAAGATGTAACATTTTTTTATATATCATGGTTTCATTTTTTTTTGCCATAACCATCTGTTTCACGCTAAGGGCCGGTTCACACTGAGGCAATCCTAGGCGATTTGCGATCTGATTGTGTCGCCCCAATTCGCCTCAAATCGCCTGACATCAGAAATCTTATTGGAATGAATGGAGCCGTCTTAATATGCGCTACTCAAGTCCAAAGCGATTCCAAAAAAGGTTCCTGTACTATTTTCAAGCAGCTTCTAGGCGAATTGAGCCCATAGAAGTCAATGGAAGTTTGCTTCCAAGTCGGATCCCCGTCTATGAAGAATCGACTTTCCAGGAAGAAGAACATAATTTTGCCAGAAAACACATCTCTCATGTCCCAGGTACTCATGTTGAAATCACCTGATATCGCGCAGAAGTCGCGCCGCTTCGCCTTTTCAAATCGCCTAGCAAAGTCTCCCCGAAGTCGGATCGCCTCTGTGTGAACCGGCCCTTAGAAATCTATTGTTTCAGGGACTGAGTTCCGCTTTTATCTGTGCACTCAAGCCTTTATTTCATTTGATAGTGTCCTTTACTAGAAGGTCTTAGGACGTATTTTAGATCATCAACATCTTATCACAAACTTAGATCAAAATGGTCTTGTACTTGTTTAGATCAAACAATCCATCAACATGTATATCCTCAATAAAGGAAATATCGCTCATAGTATGATACTTTAAAATAGTTGAAACAAATCCCCTTAGGGCACTCACGTATAATGGTACTTAAATGAACACCAAACAAGCAACCATAAAAACTCCAAACCTCCAATCTCTGGAGAAGCATATTACATGATGGCGTCATATCCAACTCAAAACATTTCATCAACTGAGGACTTTGCCAAGGGCAAAGTCCTAGCTGGAGTTGGGCTTTATAAAGGGAGTATCATAAATGTTATCATCATGGCTTAAATTTTATGGTCATATAAATTTTTTTCCCAATGAAAACTGCAATGTCTATTATAAATCAACTTTGTATATTGTTTATATTACCTTTTATGACTTATGTGCTGAGAGAGACTCATAATCTGATCCCCTCCCTCCCACCACCACCATATTCAACCTGGCACCACCGTTACCCATCCTCAGCTTCCTCCCTTAATCCCAGGAGAAATTCAGAACTTTGAATCACCTTCATCTCAGCTGCTTTTAGATGCCTTTTGGCACTGAGGTGTCAACAGCCCAGCAAATTGGAACATCAAGCTCCAAGAATGATGGATTTATGGCCGAACATTACTTGTACTTTATGGCATAATGTCAGCTGCCAATTTGCCAAGGTCTCTGCCTTGTAAACTACCCTTTTAATTAGCATCTAAATCTGCGATGGAGTACAGGAAGCCGATTACCGCCAATCTCAGCTCTGAAACTCCTCTAATACGACGTTATCTCCCGACCTGCCTGCTGCACAGCAGCCATCACTGCGTAGGAAGAAAGTGCATCACATTACGCCGTCACACTGCTCTAGCCCTACTAATGGTCACTGCTGGCCCTGTGCCATGTCTCTGTCACTGCCAAGAGAGGAACCAAACTCAGCAGAGAAAATGAGAATCCCAAAACTGCAGGAGCCAATCGTAGAGCAGACATTACATACAGAGTTACATAGAATTTTTTTTTTCACAAATATGGTTTATTAAAGTAGAAAGAACAATACAATAAGTGCAGCTGGTACAATCAGAACAGCAATATACACAAAAATCATAAAAAGTGTGTTAGGTCAGAGCAGCCAAAGCCAGTACATCAATACACATGGTGGTAGAAGGCAAAAAGGCAGGAGGCATATAAACAGGTGTTGCATATATCAAAATGCAGGGTTATAACTCCAGGATCCCATGAGAAAGCAAGAAAAGGGAAGGGGGAATGGCCCTAAGAGTAAAAGAGAC
>BLSH010031610.1:277743-294608 GCA_018402905.1 Glandirana rugosa | reverse complement strand
TAGAAAGAACAATACAATAAGTGCAGCTGGTACAATCAGAACAGCAATATACACAAAAATCATAAAAAGTGAGCTAGGTCAGAGCAGCCAAAGCCACTACATCAATACACATGGTGGTGGTAGAAGGCAAAAAGGCAGGAGGCATATAAACAGGTGTTGAATATATCAAAACGCAGGGTTATAACTCCAGGATCCCATGAGAAAGCAAGAAAAGGGAAGGGGGAATGGGGGGGGGGTAGGGGTCGGGAAGAGGAAAGAGGATGGAAAGAGGGGAGAGGAAGTTCTGATCTGCTTCTTTTTGGGTCCTGCATTGGTGCTCCTTGCTCCTCCCCCTTGAGCAGTGCCCCCCAAAACAAAACACTTGCCCTGAAGGCACCGCTCCGTGCTTGCTCCCGAGCTGCTGCTCTATGCATACATATGCATCACCCCCCCCCCCCCCGCTCTGGCCCATTGGCTGTGAATGACAGAAGTGGGAGCCAGTGGGCTCCCGCTGCTGTCTCAGCCAATGGAGAGTCCCAGGACAGCCAAGACTATTGGATCGGAGGGAGCTCACGTAAGGATGGGGGGGCTGGGTGGGGGGTGCTGCACACAAAAGGTTTTTTGCATAGAACCATAGAGCATAAAATGCATGATGGTAAAAAACCTTAAGCCTTTAGAACCATTTTTAGAAGGATCTCCCTACGGGCATAAAAGGAGGTGAAAAAGACATATAATTTGACATAACGGCCCAACTCTACACCATCCAGTACCCCCAAAAGCAACACCTTGGGGTCTAAGCTAAGTGTTAGGTCATACGTATAGATAAAAAGATGAAAACTTCCACAACAGATGCCCAGAAGTCTTGAATTTTGAGGCAGGCCCAAACCATATGATGGAAGGTGCCTGCAGTTAGTTGACATCTAGTACATAGAGGACTAATTATAGGGTAAATGCCAGCCAGACTAACAGGAGTGTAGTAAGCTCTATGTAGGAAGACTTACATAGATTTAACCATTGTAAATTTGGGAGAAAATTAAAACTATATTTCCAATACCCCCATATTTGACAGCTCTTATCATATATACATTAAGCCTGTACGGTTTGGGGGATTAGGTGGGAATGATCTCAGTGGATTCGTCCAATGAAGGGTCATCACACATTATACACAGATATGATGAAGCAGCTTTGTGTGGAAATGTGAGCAACTGACTTTCTGTGCTCTGGGCAATCTGGTAATGCTTCATATAACCTCCATCTGCCACCATTGCTGCAAACCAGTACAGGTATCAGTGTCGGCAGATGAAGGTTATATTGTATCACCTGCGTAGTGCATGGCCAAATCAATGTCCCCTGTCATGGGGCTTCATGGGGACACGTGACAGATTCTAATGCAAACTTCGGGATCACTCTCCTAGAAATCAGTGCACATGTGTCAGTCATCACTCCCTTCTATAAACAATGATTGGTGCCATTCTTCTATCCCAATAGACTAACTTTAAAGTATAACTAAAGGCAATTTTTAAAAAAGTTTTGGATGAAGTGGAGAGGGTTTAGAACATCTGTCAGGTTTGTATTGCTGTCTGTACCCCATTATGGAGATTCACCCTCTCTATTTGTCCCATTCACTATTATATGTGAAAGTGAAGGAAATTCCCACATTTTGTGTTGTCCCCAGAACAGGAATATCTTCCAGTGGGGACACTAGTTCTGGGGACAACCAGGGATTCCCTCACTTTGGAGGGATTTCCTTTCACTTCCTGTTTTGGCTATGAGACCAGAATGAAAGGGAAATCTCCCCAATGGGGCACAGATGGCAAAAATAAAAAGTAAAAGGTGTTATAACCCTCTCGATTTTAAAGTGATTGTAAAGTCTCTGGGTGGAAGGAAGGAGAGAGCCAAGAGAGCCACTGCTCTCGTGCACAGCTCTGGATCAAGATTGGGCTCAGTAATGTATGCATTCACTATATCTGGTCTCCCACAGTACACAGAACATTTAAATGCAATTATTTTAGTAAAAATAAACTGATAAATACCTTTTCTCATCAGCAGTGTTATGACTTCTATCCATAGGTGTGCGCACATAGGGTGGAAGGTGTGCCTGGGCACACCCTAATCACACTGTACTGTGCAGATTCCCCCTGCTGCCTGGCTGCAGAGAAAGGGACTGGGGAATCTCTATCCTCAGTCTCTTTCAATGTCTCTCTTCAGACCCCTGATATTTCACCAAAGTCACCTAGCAGGGCTCCTAAATAAAATTCTAAAAAATATAATAAAAAATAATATTGTAAAAAATAATAAAAAAAAAGTAAATTGTAAATAAAATAAAAATAAACTACTGACACCTATCTCTGCCCTACCGACACTGTCCTCTTCTCTTTTGACATACACACACACACACTCATGTTTGTTTGCGCTTTGTGATGCACTCCCTAATGCAATAGGCTGCGCACACCTATACTTCTATCAGTGTCTGGTTAAAGCTTGTAGGAGGAGTTTTCATTCTCCTCTGACTATCCTATGAGTCTGCATGACCCCTGACCCTCTGTCGGGACAGTGCTGATTGGCTGTGTGCTGATCACATGCACCCTCCCAAATAAAAAAAAAATCTCTAGCAATGCACAATAAACTTAGCATTTGCAGAAAGCCTCCAAGGCTCTGTGCTATTAGCAGATGGATTGGAGACTGTGGAAGAAGGGGGGGGGGGGGGTCAGAGAAGACAGGATCAAACAGCCTTTTTACACAGTATGCAGGATTAACCCCTTGGGTTCAAAAGTGAGTATGACAAGCAGGTTTTACTGCATATACAGACCGATTTTACTGTTGTGGCTTTAGTAACACTTTTATGCTAGGCGCATTTAGCACCTAAGCATTAATGCATTGCAATGGCCAAAATAAATTATTATTCTGGCCAGCACAATGAATTAACAACCAAGCTCTTGACATGCCTATATGTGCCTAAATGCGTTACACGCTTTCACAAGCATCAAACATTTTTTTTTTATTCTGCCAGAATCCTGCTACCAGGAGGAAAGGCATCTAGGAGGGATGGCCAAACGTCCAGCATGCATGAGGCCTCGGAAAATGAAAATCATTGGCTGACCGAAACCATGCAAAAATAAAAAGCATCAGGATCAGTTGTGGTCACTAGAGGGCATCCATTCCCACCAGCCCAATGTGGTTTATAGACCTTACTAAGGCAGGATTGCGCTATACATACTGCGTGTGGCATATATAGAATGTGTTTCTATATTTCACAGGTAGGGGAGGTGGATCCCAACTGATAATTCCGACTCTCTGTGACCTACGCAGCCTTCCGTCCTGGCCTTGGCCCTCTGTAACCTCAGCAGAGGCGACCTACCATGGCCATCACCAGTTCTTCACTCCGCTCACGTCTCTTGTCACAGGCCATCTCCTCTCATTTGTGAGGTGGCTCTGGGAGAGGATTGCATCTCATGGAGGGAGAAACAGCAGTGCTACAGCATCCATCTGACATCTTGCAGAATCCTCCAGTCTTGTGTTGTGTCAGAGCTCTGCAGCACTTCAGGGCTTTGGAGGGTCTTAAATAAACATCCTCAAAATCGTTCGCTCTGCCTGAAAGACACTTCTGTGATTTCGCCGTCACGGCGCCTCAACAGAACCAACTCGGAATATGCAGAAGACTGAGAAAAGAAGGAAGGGTGTGTGTGTGGGGGGGATGAAATCCCATATAAGATTTCTAAATAGCCGTATAAATAATATCGACAAATTGTACACAGCTACATGTGACCTCTGTACTGCGTCAGCCACAAAATGACATGGCAGGCTCGGCGACAGCACAGAGCGATCGATGAGGGAGGATGAGATCAGCACACCAGATCTGGGTCCATTCAGGATTAGCTGGAATCATGCTGTCAGTCAAGTTACGAGGGGAGTCTTCTATGTATGTCCATCCAGACATAGGCGTGCGCACAGGGTGTGCCAGGTGTGCCCAGGCACACCCTAATCATCCTGTGCAGCACAGATTTCCCCTACTGCCCTGGCCCCCACCTCCTTACCCCCACAGCACTACCGGCTTCCCTCCTCTCCTCCTCCTAGCTGTTGCTAGGGGGATGTTTTAGGATGAGTGGAGGAAAGGGCCAGTAAATGTGTAATTTACTGGCCCCTTCCCTTTCTGAATGAACATCGTGAGTGGTCGGTATTGTGTGTTTGAGCTTTGGGGTGCACATCCTAATGCAACAGGCTGCGCACACCTATGCATCCAGAAATCATCATGGGATGGGTGACGAGAACAAAGATCATCAGAACACCAGAGTGCACCATCCATCCATCCATCTCAGATCATCTGATGGCTCAGAGTGCACCATCCATCCATGTCAGATCCTCATCCAGGAACAAACCAAGAAACACCACCATAAACAGAGCCTGTATTACCAAGGAACTGAAGCATTACCAGACACAGACTATTGAGCCCACTTTACAGAATACAGAGAGAGATTAACTCCTTTGGAAAATGCTAAATGCCAAGTTCAATCCCCTTAATGTCACTGGTCAGCAACAAGTGACATGTTTTCATTTAACAAGAGACCAAGAGACTGCTGCTATGGTACATGAAACCAACAAACTGCAATAGAATTGTGCCATATTCAGTGGCGGCTGGTGATAAAAATTTTTTTTTTGGGGGGGGGCACAAACAAATCCCTCCAGGTCCGCACTCACCAGAGGACAACTTGTGTTCCAAGGGACGGGAAGCCAGTAACCGGAAGTGACGAATATCGATTCTCTAAAATCAAAAGTGGGAGAGCACTGCGCCCCAAGGACAACCTGAAACAAGCCATTTAGAGCCTCAGCCTCAAGTTACGGTACATGCTTTCCAAAAATGTACAGACCTAATAGACACCCATTAGCCCGGGGCTCCACACAGTGCACACACACATATGAACTTTTTTTTTTTAATAAATGATAATATGACTAACAGTTTTCAACATGTTAAAGTAGCTTTCTTAGGGCACCCTTTAAAATTATGAACAATCTTGAAGCGCCCCTTTCTAAAATGTAAAAATGATTCTGATAGTTTTACATAACGCAGCAACATCAATACATGTAGGACACCCAACGTTAAAGGTGATTTATTCTTCCAAAGCAAATACACTTTTGCAAACTGGTACTGACTAGTATTCCAATGTTTCTCTTCTCCCTCAGTTTTTCTCCATCACTCAGCTAATGAGACCCCAATGCTGATGGAGAGAGGCAAGGGAGGGTCAAAAAAGGATGATATAGTAAAAAGAGGATAAAGTGAAGAGCTTGTAGGGTGTTACTGGTTACCTCCGGGTATATAAATTTACACTAATAACCAATTTATAAAAAATATTTACAAAATGTATTAGGCATAGCACCAGAACACAATAAACATACATACAAACACAGGACTATAAAAGTGGTCCATAAATAGATAAAAACAGTTCATTTAGAAAAGGTTGGTGTCGAAGAATATTTTTCCAACATGTTTCGCGATTTCTAATATTCGCTTCTTCAAAGCTATAATCCTTCTTATAACACCCCAGGATAGTCAGGAAATTCCAGACTGAGGGGAGACTGAAAAATCAGGACTGACATCTGTGTAAGTACCGCTCACCAGGAGAGGATATCTCATTCAATTATACCAACAAACCCAAAGGGGTAACAAAGGGGTAACCACTTTTATCTCATACATATCTCCCGAGGTGTCCGCACGGCAGCATGGAAATCCCTGCAGTGTGGACACCTCTGGAGAGAGACCCAGAGATAGGATGGCATTGGTACGGATCTCATCAGTTACTTACGCCCTGATGTTGGTACTATTTGTTTTTCGGACCACAAGGCTCTGTTGGAAGACTTATTTACATGTGGTTCAATTCACCAGTGCTAGGACTTGTAGGTGGTCTCCGCCCTTCATATTAGTCTATACCCAGCATTTTGGCCATATGTATGAGATAAAAGTGGTTACCCCTTTGGGCTCGTTTGTATAATTGAATGAGATATCCTCTCCTGGTGAGCGGTACTTACAGAGATGTCAGTCCTGATTTTTCGGTCTCCTCTCAGTCCTGACTTTCCTATCTGTCGTGGGGTGTTGTAAGAAGGATTATAGCTTTGAATAAGTAAATATTAGAAATCAGTGGCGGCCCGTTCATAGGGGGCGCACAGGCACTGCCCCTAAGTGTTTCACAAAAAAAAAAAAGGTCACTTTAAGAGGTGTCCGGGCACCGGACACACAGCAGTCTATGGAAAGCTTCCCAGCTTGCAATCAGCTGAATGCAAGCTAGGAAGCTAATTTGCCCGTGTTCAGGGCATGCTCGGGGTGCAAACAGTGCGCCCTGAACACACCCCACTCTCCACTCATTTGTCTCCGGCTCCTGTCCTATTATTTTATTGGCTGGGACCGGAGGGCGACTGGGCCCTGCTTTTTTTGGCAGTGCAGAGTTGCTTTCGGTTTTCTGGCTGGCTCACTCTTGTGCTGTGGAGTACAGACTGCGACCAGGACCCTGTGATGTGAGGCAGGGAGCGTATCACTGATGGCAGATAGGCGCAGAGCTGGGAGTGGTGAGTCTGAGCACAGTGTAGCTGAGGTGGGTGAGGTGACAATAATGTGCCTTGCCATCAGGCATCAACCCTTTTCACTGCAGATCGTATGTTCTCTCTCTCTGGCCTTCTGTCACTTTTTAGTGCTATTGATCGCTGAGTGTGTGTGTGTCTATTTGTCTCTCCTGCTCTGAAAGGTTGCTTTCAAGGGAGTATGTAACCACGCTGCCTGTGCATTGGGGCCACATCACGGCGGGCTCAGAATCATCTGTTTGCTCCAATTTCTGTCTACTGAGCTGCTCCACCTCCTCCAGCTTTCACCCTGCTCACAGTGACTATGGAAGAGTTTGAGAGCTGTGAGTAGGAAAGCCAGGAATAGAGAGACAGAGGATGGCAGGCTGTGCTGGAGGAACAAGAGAATGTAAAGTAGATATGATGGGGAGGAGGAGGCAGTCTGAGCAGAGCAAGCAGCTGGAGGAAGCAGCTAAACATATCTGGTGATGCCTGTATACCATATCTGGTGATGCCTGTATATTGTATCTGGTGATGCCTGTATACCATATCTGGTGATGCCTGTATACCATATCTGGTGATACTGTATACTATCAGGTGATGCCTGCATACCATATCTGGTGATACTGTATACTATCTGGTGATGCCTGCATACCATATCTGGTGATGCCTGTATACCATATCTGGTGATGCCTGTATAACATATCTGGTGATGCCTGTATACTATCTGGTGATACTGTATACTATCTGGTGATGCCTGTATACACCCCTATCTGGTGATGCCGGGCTGTATACTCCTGACACAATGGATGGAATATATAAGGTGTGGGGCTTATGAGATGTGGGAGGGGTCAAAAAGGAAAGGTGAGGTCTGGCACCCCCCCCCATCCTAAAATTTCACCAGACGCCACTGTTAGAAATCGTGAAACGTGTTGGCAAAATATTCTTTGACACCAACCTTTTCTAAATAAATTGTTTTTATCTATTTATGGATCACTTTTGTAGGCCTGTGTTTGTATGTATATTTATTGTGTTCTGGTGCTGTGCTTAATACATTTTGGAAATATTTTTTATAAATTGGTTATTAGTGTAAAATTATATACCCAGATGTGACCAGTAACACCCTACAAGCTCTTCATTTTGTCCTCTATTTATTATATTAACTAAGGGTTGGCCCTCCGTGGCTGCATACTTAATAAGATTGCAGAGGGCCTAGTCTTTTGTATACAGCTTTTTCTCCTTCTCAAAAATAATCAAACAACGATGATATTGAAGGCAACTGACATCCTCCTTATCAACTGATGATATCATTGGTCGTTAGGAGGTTGGCAGCTAGAAGGTTGTAATGGTGTACAATGAAAACCTGTGGCTTTGTGTAACTAAAAGGCAAGCTTCATCCGCCAGCTGGCTTGTATACAATTTTGGGGCAATTTTTAGGCATTTTGCCAAGGCACCCCTGAAGAAACCAGGCACCCTGGTTGAAAAAGGCTAGTATAGGAGACTGTTAACCGGTTCAGCCCCAGCGCCGTAAATAGGCGGCACTGGTTTTGAGCGGCTGTACCGGGACTATATCCCGGTATGGTTTTTTAGAGCTGACGGTTGGCTATCCAGGGATGACGACCGATCCGGCTCGGGAGCCGCTTGGTCGTTATCCCAGGGGGCGGGAGGGGACATCCCCCCTCCCCCGCCTTCCACCATTCTTCTCCAGCCTCCCATCCCACCGGGAGACCGGAGCGACGATCTGGCGCCTCCGCCGGCTAGAAGGAGACCTGACAGAAGCCGGAATCAGCTCCGATCGGGTCTCCTCACAAAGTCATTTCCGGTTTACTCGGCGGCTAATGGCGCCAATTTAAAAAAAAAATGACAGTATTCAGAATCGCCGTTTTTGGCGATCTGAATACTGTGAAGTGCAAAGGAGGGATGGGGGGTCTTTTAGATCCCCCAGCCCTCCAAAAAGTGTACCTGTCACCATATATTACTATCACAAGGGATGTTTACATTCCTTGTGATAGCAATAAAAGTGATCAGAATTTTTTTTTAAAGGAACAGTGTTTAAAATAAATAAATACAATTTAAAAAAAAAAAAAATTTAAAGCGCCACCGTCCCTGCGAGCTCGCGCAGCAAAGAAAACACCCACATATGAAAACGGTGTTCAAACCACACATGTGAGGTATCGCCGCGATCGCCAGAGTGTGAGCAATATTTCTAGCAAAAGACCTCCTCTGCACCTCTAACCTGGTAACCAATAAAAAAATTTAGTGTTGCCTATGGAAATTTTTAAGTACCGGACTTTGTCACCATTTCGCGAGTGCGCGCAATTTTCAACTATGTCATGTATGGTATCTATTTACTCGGCGTAACATCCTCTTTCACAATATACAAAAAAATTGGGCTAACTTTACTGTTGTCTTATTTTTTAACTCAAAAAAGTGAATTTTTTCCAAAAAAATGGCGCTTGAAAGACTGCTGCGCAAATACGGAGTGACAAAAAGTATTGCAACAATCGCCATTTTATTCTCTAGGGTGTTTGAAAAAAAATATATATAATGTTTGGGGGTTCTAAGTAATTTTCTAGTAAAAAAAACAGTTTTTAGCTTGTAACCAACAAATGTAAAAAAGGGGCCCGGTTGGTAAGTGGTTAAAGACTACTGCTGTGGCACAGGAGAGTTAAAGAGACTACTGTTACAGTACAGAAGACTTATAGTTATGACTGGTACAGTCAACTACATGAGACTACTGCTATGGTACAGGCCCAGGGTACTGATTGAGACTATTGCTGAAGTATGGGTGACTGATAGAGGCTATTGCAATGGTAGTACAGGAGACTGATAGAGAAGACTGCTATGGTACAGGAGACTGATAGAGAAGACTGCTATAGTACAGGAGATTGATAGAGATGACTGCTATAGTACAGGAGACTGATAGAGACAACTGCTATAGAAAAGGAGAATGATAGAGACTAATGCAATGGTACTAAAAAGTAATAGAAAACTACTGCCATAGTACAGAAAACTAGTTAAGACTGCTGCCATGTCACAGAAGACTGCCAGAGATACCTGTTAAAATACAGGCGATCAGGAAAATCATGGGCCTTGTAGCAAGATACCGAGAGACAGCTGCCCTGTTACAGTAGACAAGAAACTGTCTACCACAATGCAGAAGACTGTTAGAGAAAGCTGTCATATTACAGACGACTGTTAGAGAATGCTGTCATATTACAGACGACTGTTAGAGAATGCTGTCATATTACAGCAGACTGTTAGAGAAAGATGTCATATTGCAGAAGACTGTTAGAGAATGCTGTCATATTGCAGAAGACTGTTAGAGAATGCTGTCATATTACAGACGACTGTTAGAGAATGCTGTCATATTACAGATGACTGTTAGAGAATGCTGTCATATTACAGATGACTGTTAGAGAATGCTGTCATATTACAGACGACTGTTAGAGAATGCTGTCATATTACAGATGACTGTTAGAGAATGCTGTCATATTACAGACGACTGTTAGAGAATGCTGTCATATTGCAGAAGACTGTTAGAGAATGCTGTCATATTACAGATGACTGTTAGAGAATGCTGTCATATTACAGACGACTGTTAGAGAATGCTGTCATATTACAGATGACTGTTAGAGAATGCTGTCATATTACAGATGACTGTTAGAGAATGCTGTCATATTACAGATGACTTTTAGAGAATGCTGTCATATTACAGACGACTGTTAGAGAATATAACTTTATTTCTGTTCACTATATTTTTATTACAATATTGTGCACTAAGTTTTTTTCATTATTATGTTTATGTAAACAGTTACACAGTTGTACACACTGAGTTGTCAAGCACTAAGGTTTAGCGCAACAAACATTTTTTTTAAAGTAATTTCTCTTTGGTGGAATATCGCACTATATTTTTGTTGCAGCTGTCACATATTTTAATTCCAGAAGCGCGGTATTGTTTTGAATATTTGGACTGTTAGAGAATGCTGTCATATTACCGAAGACTGTTAGAGAATGCTGTCATATTACAGACAACTGTTAGAGAATGCTGTCATATTACAGGAGACTGTTAGAGAATGCTGTCATATTGCAGAAAACTGTTAGAGAATGCTGTCATATTACAGCAGACTGTTAGAGAATGCTGTCATTTTACAGACGACTGTTAGAGAATGCTATCATATTACAGGAGACTGTTAGAGAATGCTGTCATATTACAGAAGACTGTTAGAGAATGCTGTCATATTTCAGACGACTGTTAGAGAATGCTGTCATATTACAGAAGACTGTTAGAGAATGCTGTCATATTGCAGAAGACTGTTAGAGAATGCTGTCATATTACAGACGACTGTTAGAGAATGCTGTCATATTACAGCAGACTGTTAGAGAATGCTGTCATTTTACAGACGACTGTTAGAGAATGCTGTCATATTACAGGAGACTGTTAGAGAATGCTGTCATATTACAGAAGACTGTTAGAGAATGCTGTCATATTACAGACGACTGTTAGAGAATGCTGTCATATTGCAGAAGACTGTTAGAGAATGCTGTCATATTACAGACGACTGTTAGAGAATGCTGTCTAATTACAGCAGACTGTTAGAGAATGCTGTCATATTGCAGAAGACTGTTAGAGAATGCTGTCATATTACAGGAGACTGTTAGAGAATGCTGTCAAATTACAGACGACTGTTAGAGAATGCTGTCATATTACAAGAGACTGTTAGAGAATGCTGTCATATTACAGAAGACTGTTAGAGAATGCTGTCATATTACAGACGACTGTTAGAGAATGCTGTCATATTACAGGAGACTGTTAGAGAATGCTGTCATATTACAGGAGACTGTTAGAGAATGCTGTCATATTACTGGAGACTGTTAGAGAATGCTGTCATATTACAGGAGACTGTTAGAGAATGCTGTCATATAACAGAAGACTGTTAGAGAATGCTGTCATATTACAGGAGAGTTTCCACTCTTGGCCCAGCAGTCCTGTCTCTCCTGATACCTGCAGTAGCCGACCCATTGCAGGGCTCCAGGCAGTCTGTGAGCGGTTAGTTATTTGTTATGGAGGTGATTGATCTGCTGCCTCTCTGGCCAGAATCTCCTCATTATTTTCCAGCTCATCAATAATCCTCATATCCGTCACACTGAGGGATCTCTGCGGACGCAGCATCTACATTGCAGACGCTACACAGTTCCTGCACACGTGATGGATGGATGTTTTATGTGTGTTGTATATGACAGCCCTCAATTCTTTATTCCAGAGGTTGCATCCTCTCCGATAAGAGGCAACGCTGACATCCCCAATTCAGGATTTGTCCCTGGAAGTGTCCGTCCCTTGGGGACAGGGACTGATGGCAATGTACAATATGGAAAGCACAGTGTAAATTATTAGTGCTGTATAAATACCTGTAATAAATTAATGTAAAAGACGCTCTCCTGTATCTGCTGACAATGCCAGCCATCACCAGATATGATGACAGGTTTGCGTTTTTCATGTTGGCTAATAGGAAACTATCATAGAAACACACAAATCCAAAGCTCTGCTCAAGACTGACCTTTCTTATTTATAGACATCCTGAGTGCTGATTATTATCCACTTGACCTCTGGATGATTTACCCCCCCTTTCGCGACCAGGCCATTTTTTATGTTACTTTAACTGACGATCGCGCGGTCGTATGACACTGTACCCAAATAAAATTGATGTCCTTTTTTCCCCTCACAAATAGAGCTTTATTTTGGTGGCATTTGATCACCTCTTCATTTCTTTTCTTTTTTTTTTTTTTTGCGCTATAAACAAAAAACAAGTGACAATTTTGAAAAAAAAAGCAAAAAACGGTATTGTTTGCGTTCTGCTCTAAAACATATCCAATAAAAAAATGTAAAAAAAAATCTGATTTCTTCATCAATTTAGGCCAATATGTATTCTGCTACATATTTTTTGGCACAAAAAATCCCAATAATTGTATATTGATTGGTTTGCACAAACGTTATCACATCTACAAAGTATGGGGTATATTTATTGATTTATGGACATATTTATTCTTCACTAGTAATGCCAGCGATCAGCAACTTATAGCGGGACTGTGATATTGCGGCGGACAAATTGGACACCTAACTGGCACAGATTGGCAGAATGCCATTTTGCCCTTGTACCAAATGATCAACGGGTGCCGGCGGACATCGGGTCCGCGGGACCCACTGTGTAGAATCACGGCGCGAACAAGCCGCTGGCGGCGCGCCCTCGTGCCATATACCCAGAAGTGCTGGATCACATATATATACGTAACATTGCGCAGCGCGGCTGCCCTGTAGCAGTAAATGTGGTATGGGGCGGTCAGCAAATGGTTATATTCCATCTCCACTCTCCATTAAGACTAGGAAAGAACGTCAGCTGCACTACTCCACTTAGCTCCTCCTGCAGTATTTTTTAATAATCGATTAATTGACTGCACACGGTAATGTCTCCACCCAATAACCAACCTTCCTTGATACGTTTCACCACTCCTGGCTAACTCACAAGGGTAGGGGAAGACTTTTCCTATCTTTGTGAGCAGTGTCGGGACAAGGTCATCTAGAGCCCAGGACATACCAAACTGGGCCCCAGAGCAAAAATCCCCCCACAAAAAACAGCACTAATCATGCAAGCCTACCCCCCCCCTCCCAGTACAAATCTGCCCCCCTGCTGAAATCCCCCCTCTCAGCACAACTCTTTGCTCCCCCTATCCCCCAAATGTCCTCTCCAAAAACAATAAAAATCTCCTAGCACATATCCTCTAGCAATACTTACCCACCACCTTAATTCCCCCTTCAGACACAAATCCCCTCCTCCCATCTCCTTGTAGCTCCCCCCACCTCACATGATACCATGGTGCCCAGGGCAGCCACCTGTCCTGCCCACCCCTTGGCCCGGGCCCTGCTTGTGAGCAAGCCAGGAGGGGTGAAACGCATCAAGGAATATTTTTTGGGTGGAGACATTACTGTGTGCAGTCAATTCATCGATTATTAAAAAATACTGCAGGAGGAGCTAAGTGGAGTGCGGCTGATATTCTTTCAACAAACTATCATACATGCAATTTCATGTGTTACCTTCTATGGGCCTCAAAACCCGTAAAGCACACAAAAAATGGATCTGAGCTATTTTCAAAAACCTGCTGCTATGCACAGTAGACATGTGCACTGTCGAAAACTTTGTTTGTTTTCGTTTTCATTTCATTCGTAAATTCGAAAATTTGTAAATTCTAAAATTCGTAAATTTGAAAAACCGAAAATCCAGAAATTCAAAAATTTGGAAATCCGAAAATAAGAAAGAAAATTCGAAAGAATGAAAATCTGAAAATTTGAAATAATAACTAACTGACTAATAATAACTAACTATTAAATTATAGGTATTGGGAATTTCCTTTCAAACTTGGCTGTTAGTCAACGTAATGAATACGAATTTATCTGAAGTTACGAATTATCCGAACTAACAAAGACTGCATCTAAACAAATAGAACGGAACAAATTAATAACAAATAATAATTTACAAGTTATTATTATTGTTATTGTTATTATTAATTTGTTACGTTCCATTCGTTTAGATATGGCATTCGTAATTTTTGATAATTCGTAACTTCGGATGTATTCGTTACGTTCAATAATGAACACATTTTTTTTTTGTTCTTTTGAATTTTCGTTCTTACTTTCAGATTTTCAAATTTCAGAATTTTCGAACTTCAGAATTTTCAAATTTTCAGATTTTCGAATTTACGAATCTATGAATTTTCAAATATTCACAAAAAATTCATTAAACAGGTTTTCATCAATTCGGATATTTCCAAATTAACAAATTTATCAAAATTAGTTAACGAACAAATTCGGAACAAAACTAATTGCACATGTCTAGTGTACAGTTGTGAAAAGGCCACCTATAACATTGCCTCTAATGACGTAGGCGGTTTAGTACATTCCAAAGTGTGAATGTGTGAACAGAGTCTTAAACTAGCATGATAAAATCAGCAATAAATCCTTTCAAGGGTGAAGTTGGGTGTCATATAGCCTGCTCTTTTGCACAAGATGCCATGGCCCAAAAAGGGCTTTAACCAGTTTAAGTCTTACTGGTACCGGTCGATACCTGTGCACCGGGTAGAGGGCGCGCATGCACACTGCGGTTGGCAATCAGCGGTTACTGTGGACTCAATGTCCACCATCACCTGACGATTGTGAAGAAAAGTTACAGAACTGCGATCTGCCTATGTAAACAAGGCAGATCACGCTCCGACAGGAGGGAAGAGATGAAATGTGTGTCCCTACTAAGCAGGGAACAAATTCCACCTCTTCTCCTAGTAGAAGCACCTCTTATAGTGTAGTAAAACACTGGCTAGGCACACAGTTAACCCTTTGATCTCCCTTAGTACAGTGACAGTGCATATTTTTATCACTGATCACTGTATTAATGACACTGGTTCCCAAAAAGTGTCAAAAGTTTCAGTTAGTGTCAGAATGTCTGCCGAAATATTGCAGTGTCGCTATAAGTCACTAATCACCTACAATACTAGTAAAAATAAAAAATAAAATATAAATAAATACATTGGAGATAATAGGGCAGCACATCCCAATAATATTAAAGAACAGGATGGTTCCCCCAAGGGGTTTTTAGCAGCAGAATGATTGGTCACTGGTGATAATTTTGATAAAAGGTCTTTTTATTGTACAAAAAAAAAAATTGAATTTAAATTTACAAATTTTTAAAATATGAGCTCTGGTTACAAAAATATAGGACATTATCCATCACACATAGCAATAATAACACAGCGGGGCAAGTACAAACTACAGTCAAAGCAAAATGCCAAGCACATTATAATCTCCCAATGTGTTTCGACCCATGTAGTCGTGGTCTTCTTCAGGGGTATTTTTTCTAAAGGGATACATCAAAAGCTTAGAATTGTGACATATCATAATATATAAAACTGTCCATTGAGCAACAAAGGTATATTTACTGCTAGCAAATGGAAAGTGGTCCTATAACCAGAGACTTATAAAAGAGTGATCCAAAGTCCTCCATGAGCCGTTCCCATCTCCTCCAAGAAGGAATCCAGTTCCAAAAAGGCTTACAAGAAGCCCCACTCTTAGCTTCCAAAGGGAATGGACAGACAACACCTGTGATGCAATTCCCAAATAATAACAATGAATAATAATATTTTTTTGGGTGATTATGACAGAGTGATAAAAGGGTGCAAGGCTCAAAAGAAAAAATCTATATTCCATTGGGAGTGAGGTCATAAAATACATAGTGAATAGGAATATATATTGGCATTGTCCTTATATTAGGAATAGATGTATAATCAAATAGTTCTAGTGCTAAAATATATTTATATTCGAAAATTTGGAATTTTGGAAATCCGAAAATTTGAAAATAAGAAAGAACATTTGAAATAATATCTAACTAATATTAAATTATAGGTATTGGAATTTCCTTGAAAATTTGGCTGCTATTGAAGTTAAATAAGAAATTTAGGACATCAATTTTATTTGGGTATATTGTTGCACGACCGCGCAATTGTCAGTTAAAGTAACGCAGTGCCGTATCGCAAAAAATGGCCTGGTAGTGAAGGGGGGTAAATCTTCCAGGTTTCCTCAGTCCTTGTGGCCTGCTACCCCCTTCTTCTGCATGGTCCCACGTTTTCCTCCACCACATACAACATTGGGTTAATAGCCCAGCACTGTACTTGATGTGGCTTCACCACAGACTGGAGCTCCGATTACAGGAGAACAGACTAGACTTAATGAGCTTTTCACCCTCAAAGTTCTAAAGTGTGGGGGTGTAGGGGGGGGGGCACTGCAAGGGTTTTTTTATGTGCAAAAGTGGGCTTTAAATTTACAGAAAAGCAAATGTGGTGAGTAATTGAACTACTCCAATCCACAGGGACAGAGCCTTATTCAGGAAAAAGATTGAATAAATGGATTCTATTCACTTACATATCTATAATATCTAGCGGATTATGTTGAATAATATGCATATCGCACTATAACACATGATATTCATGATATTCATTGTGGATTGATATATGGTTCTGTCATGGCAATTTATCTCAATTGTCTATAGCCCTGATAAAAGGAATACATTTAATCCCTGAAACACATTGGAAATGATTCCCACAAATTATATAAACCTTATTTGAAGATAATTGTGACCACCTTAAAGGGGAACCTTAGTCAGAAAATAAATAGGTCCTGTTAGATTACTTGAGGCTGCCCCCTTTTGCAGGTATAGTTATGTAAAACATTACAAATACGTGCCTATACTGTACTGTTTCAAATCCAGTAATAAACTGGGGGGGGGGGGGGGGGGGGGGGG
>BLSH010031610.1:249137-269017 GCA_018402905.1 Glandirana rugosa | reverse complement strand
CCCCCCCCCCCCCCCGAAAAAAAAAAATCACGCCCATCCAGCAAAGAGACAGTTGCTTAAAGCAAAGAGAAGGCCCAATCCAGCAAGAGACATTTCCATAAATTCAGCAGAGACATTTTCATAAAGCAAAGAGACATCCCCTTATAGTAAAGAGACATGCCCATATATTCAGCAAAGAGACATGCCCAATCCCTACGGTGGTGGCTAGGGTGACCACATTTCCAAACTGACATTCAGGGATACCCCCCTTCCCAAAAAAAGATGAGGGGGGGGGATGTAGTCTTGGGGTTGACGGGGAATTTGGCGGGGAGGGGGTAATTTGTTGGGCGAATGGCTGGTGTTAGCACTTAAATTATCCCGGTACCATGCTTGATATGGTGTCAGAATGATTGTAAGATAAAATGAAATGATTCAACTCACCATAATGCAGAATCAGTGGGAACCCTGAGCTTGTCACTTGCCACCAGATGCAGCGTGCCACCGTTGCCTGCCACCAGATGCAGTGTGCCACTTGCCACCCATAGCTTGCCACCAGATTCAGTGCCACTTCCCACCCATAGCCTGCCACCAGATTCAGTGCCACTTGCCACCCATAGCCTGCCACCAGATGCAGTGCCACTTACCACCCATAGCCTGCCACCAGATGCAGTGTGCTACTTGCCACTCATAACCTGCCACCAGATGCAGTGTGCTACTTGCCACTCATAACCTGCCACCAGATGCAGCTGGGGAGACAACTGATAATCAGCCCTGATCGCTAATCTGTAAGTGTTTTGACTTGTGTTTTTTTTACCTAAACTCTTGAAAGGTTTGGCTCCAGCTCTCTCTCCCTCTGTGCACTGTCTGTACTGATGACGTTTTAGCTGCATGCCAGCCTCTGAGGAGAACATGCAGGGAGAAGGTGGGTGGAGCTAGCAGAGGACGAGGAAGTTAAAATCCTCCTCTGCTCTGAATGCTGGGGCTTCTCTCTCCTTCTCCTCCTGATGTCACTGGTTGCTAGACGCCAGTCGGGCCGCAGCTAGCAACCAGTATGGGCAGGGAGCCAGGGGCGGCTGGTGAACTACATGAGACGGGTCTTGGCCAGGCAGGAATCCACCAGGACAGTGACAGCGGCAATGCAGCGCCAGTACTGCAGTACAGGGATGACACTGCGCTGCACATTAGAGAGAGGGAGCCTCAAGTTCTCGGGCAGTGCCGCTCCTCTTAAAGTGCCGCTTGGGTCCCATGGACCCACCGGGACCCATGGTAGGGCCGGCCCTGCTTCCTTTGTGTAAAATCCCCGGTGTTCCTGCTAGTCCCCTTGCTTTCCTAATAAAAGCTGTCCGCACTAAGCAGGAGAGCACACCATGGTCAGTTCTCTAGCTGTGCTGGGTACTCAGCCTGCTCTCCTCCAATGATCAGACCTGTCCTGACACACCCCTTCCTGCACAGCCTCTCACTGGGAAGCTCAGTGTGCTGCTGTTTCGGTTCTGCCAGCTCTTATACAGCTAAGAAAAGAGGGAATACAAAATATATATATAAAAATTTGTATTTATAATGTTTTTTTTCATATCTATACAAAAGTGTTAATTTATATTTTAAGCTGAATAGGTTGTTTTTCAAGGTGATCGTTTACAAACACTTTAAGGCAGTCGCCTTTTCTGCCTAACCCTTGGCCCGGCCCAGCTCCCTATTGGCATCGATCTTAATATAAATTATGTCTATGTGGGGGAGAGCTATCAGGAGAACTGCCAGCATAGCCAGTACATTACTAGGAAGCAGAGCTGTGAACAGAAGTTGTCAGAGAAGAAGGGAATTCAATTCATGGAATTAACATTTAACATTCATTTTCCAGCAAAGCGATTCGTCCTCGGGAGCTCACCAATCTTTTTTGAGCACTTGGACCTTGGTGTAAATTCGGAGTCCTCCTACCCTTCTACCAGCACAGCAAGAGGCGATGTAATAGCTGAGAAAACACTGAGATTCCACAGGGGAAGACTGTATTAGACATACAGAAGAGGTGTAACTAGAACCTTCAGGGCCCTGGTGCAAGAAATCATGAAGGGCCCCCCAGGCCCCTGGCCAGTGCTCTTCCCACTGATCCTGGGGTCCTTTACTCCCATCAAGGGACCCTTTATTACGGTCCTTCAATGGGCCCCCTTCCTGTCATCTTGGGGACCCCCGTGGTGGAGGGATGCCAGGGCCCAGTCGCAAGTGCGACCTTTGCGACCCCGGTAGTTCCACCACTGGTGTCAGTAGTTTTTTATTTGTTATTTTTTTACCATTTTATTTTATTTATTTATTAAAGGTCTGCAGGAGAGAAAGGAGGAAAATGGGAATACAGGGCTCCATGGAGGGATTGGTTCCTCTACATGCCCCTCTCATCCAGGTGTACAGGCGGGCCAGATGGGCCCCCTGGAGCTTGGGGCCCGGGTCCCAATTGTGACCCTTGTACGTATTTTTATGTCCCTGACATACAGGATTCATTTCAGTGCTGTCTGGGATGACTAGAAGCTCAGAGGGCAATAAATCTACACTGGTCAGACATCTAAACAAATGCTCTTTCTGCAAATCCTGCAAATGGGATCTGAGACTAGTGTAGCACCCTCTTAGATTGATGCTAGTATAGTTAGGTAAATTTAGTTCTTTTGGGCTCCCCTGTAATTAGTGGAACAGCTTATGATTGCTTTGGGCTGTTCTGAGCTCCACTGGGGCATTGTGATCCTGGTGAATGTGGTGCAGCGGTAATTACAAACACAGTCCAAATGTGATAAATTAACTTGTTTTGAAATAATGCAAATGACAGTTCACTATAAACCCAGTGGGAAGATAGCTCAGCCAGGAACACCCACGGGTCCAATAGTGTGTAAAGAGCAGGTTTCAGCTGCACTGATAAGAGGGGTAGAATGCGGCCTGGTCATCTCTTTCCCAAACAGGAGGATGTCCAGAGTGTTGCGAGCCCTATGCATTTCCTCCTCGTCAGGAACTTTTCCTTGCCGCTAGTTCTGTCCCTACCAGACCAGGTACCTGTCCCTACTTTGCCCACTCACAAAATGCTTGCAAAGCCTAAGAAAGGGCCATAAAATATGCTCTGCCTGACCCAAGATGGCTCCTAGAGTCACATTGTGCAGCAGCATCCTACCGGATAGCTAACCCGGTGACCCGGTCATCCAGCTGCTCTTGACTTCCTCTCCAACTATACTGCTGCTGCGATGAGCGCCACCTACAGTGGAGAAAGTAGGCTGCACCTGCCTACAAACTACTGCAGGGAGATCATAATTGTGGGAGGGGCAGAGACACAAACTACCGCAAGGAGATCACCCCATTGTAGGAGGGGCAGAGACACAAACTACTGCTAGGAGTTCTCACCATTGTGGGAGGGGCAGTGACACAAACTACTGCCAGGAGTTCTCACCATTCTGGGAGAGGCAGAGACACAAACTACTGCAGGAAATATCACCATTGTGGGAGGGGCAGAGACAAACTACTGCAGGAAATCTCCCCATTGTGGGAGGGGCAGAGACACAAACTACTGCAGGAAATCTCACCATTGTGGGAGGAGCAGAGACACAAACTACTGCAGGGAAATCTCCCCATTGTGGGAGGAGCAGAGACACAAACTACTGCAGGAAATCTCACCATTGTGGGAGGAGCAGAGACACAAACTACTGCAGGAAATCTCACCATTGTGGGAGGAGCAGAGACAAAAACTACTGCAGGAAATTTCCCCATTGTGGGAGGGGCAGAGACACAAACTACTGCAGGAAATCTCACCATTGTGGGAGGAGCAGGGACACAATCTACTGCAGGACATCTCACCATTGTGGGAGGGGCAGAGACACAAACTACTGCAGGGAATCTCACCATTCTGGGAGGAGCAGAGACACAAATTACTGCAGGGAAATCTCCCCATTGTGGGAGGGGCAGAGACACAAACTACTGCAGGAAATCTCACCATTCTGGGAGGAGCAGGGACACAATCTACTGCAGGACATCTCACCATTGTGGGAGGGGCAGAGACACAAACTACTGCAGGGAATCTCACCATTGTGGGAGAGGCAGAGACACAAACTACTGCAGGAAATCTACCCATTGTGGGAGGGGCAGAGACACAAACAACTGCAGGGAAATCTCATCATTGTGGGAGGGGCAGAGACACAAACTACTGCAGGAAATCTCCCCATTGTGGGAGGGGCAGAGACGCAAACTACTGCAGGAAATCTCCCCATTGTGGGAGGGGCAGAGACACAAATTACTGCAGGAAATCTCCCCATTGTGGGAGGGGCAGAGACATAAACTGCTAAAGAAAACTCTTTACAGGTTTGATAGCACATCTATCATAAGGACTTCCCAGGAAGTCTTCCCAGGAAAGTGTTTCTGGCTTCTGGTTTTATTTATGTCAGGCACAGAATTCAGCACTAGGAAAGCCACAATCCGCAGCAGTTTCAGTCAGGGGACTCTTACTGATGCGATTATATTAATCTCTGTCCAAATTTGTTCATTCCATTTTGCTTTGTTTAACATATCTGAACTCCCGCGCAATGGTGATCCGGACTCTCTATAGAGAAGCATTCATCCAGCTGCAATTGTCTGTGGAATTGGTGGCGGTTTTGTGTCCGGCGTACAATACACACCAGCAAAGAGTACTAGTTTTCCGCATGAGAACATTGCAGAATTAGCTAAATGAGGAATTATCGCCGTGAATAACACAAACAAGGAGGACGCCAGGTAATCCGTTCGCTGCCAGCAAGGAGACTTTCTTCCCTTGAAGTGAACGCCGCTAAATTTGATGCAGCGTTCTGCAGGGGCCTCGGGGGAACAATCTTCCCGTAACCTAATTCCTGCAATGGAAGCCGAGGCCTCCATAAATCTCACCGCCAAGCAGACGGTATAAGTGGCGTGTTAACCTGCAAAAAGCGCAAACATTTCTCAGGTAACTGCTACGACACATCACACGCCAGGAACGCTCACGATAATCATGCTAACGACTGCGGCCAAGCCAGTCCCGCACCATGGGAAGTTGCCAAGCCATTCATAAACAAACCAATTCTTACCATAGAGAGAACATTTAACAGTCTGATGAAATGTTACACATACTTCCCTGGCATCTATATATACATTTTATCATGTTCTAGGCAAAAAACAAACTTTTTATATAATACGTATAAATATATATATATATATATATATTTTTATATATATATATATATATATATATATATACACACAGTATATATTATATTGTCAAAAGTATTGGGACACCTGCCTTTACACGCACATGAACTTTAATGGCTTCCCAGTCTTAGTCCGTAGGGTTCAATATTGAGTTGGCCCACCCTTTGCAGCTACAGCAGCTTCAACTCTTCTGTGAAGGCTGTCCACAAGGTTTAGGAGTGTCTATGGGAATGCTTGACCTTCCAGAAGCGCATTTGTGAGGTCAGGCACTGATGATGGACAAGAAGGCCTGGCTCACAGTCTGTTCTAATTCAACCCAAAGGTGTTGAGGTGCAGGCCAGTCAAGTTCCTCCACCCTATACTTGCTCATCTATGTCTTTTTGAACCTGGCTTTGTGCACTGGTCCAAATCATTTGGTGGAGGGGGGATTATGGTGTGGGGTTGTTGTCCAGGGGTTGGACTTGGCCCCTTAGGTCCAGTGAAGGGAACTCTTAAGGCACCAGCATACCAAGACATTTTGGACAATTTCATGCTCCCAACTTTCTGGGAACAGTTTGAGGATGACCCCTTCCTGTTCCAATATGACTGCCCACCAGTGCACAAAGCAAGGTCCATAAAGACACGGCTCGGTTCACACCAGCGCTGTGTGACCTTGCATGTGATTCACACCGCACTGCAGTGCAAGTCACATGCGATGTTTGTGCGATGCGATTTCAGCCATACATTTGGACCTAACTCACACAGGACTCTTTTTTTTGTCCGCAGCAGAATCGGATTCCATGGGTGTTCACACACGTGCAATCCGATTCCTGTCCAAATTGACAGTTCGCACTGTGATATGCAAACTGATTTGGGGGTGTCATTAACTTTCTATTAACACTCCCAGTAGTTTGCATAGTGCAGTGTGAACTGCCTTGCGAGTCAGGTGCGATACAGAAACCTGCAGTGGATTTGCAGTTTTCCCGCATTGCACCAGTGTGAACCGAGCCTTAGTGAGCGCTGGAATGGCAGAGCACAGAGCAGCAACCAACAAGTCACCGCTCTCTGCTCAGAGCGGACCTGAGAACTGAGCGATCAGTGGTCTTTGATCGCTCAGTTCTCAGTGTAGAGCCAGCGGGGGACAACTGGAGCTCAGATCACTGCTGCAGCCATTTAGGCGAGAATGATTGTTTATTATTTTAGATTCCTGAACTTCTCTTTTAAACGTTTCATTCAAGTGGCCTTTTTCGAGTTCACAGGTGTACAGTGTAAAAATCCTCACTAGTTTAAATTGCAAGGAAGAAGAAACGATTGCCAAGCAACCAACTGTGTACAGAAATACATGTCAACCTGTCATCACCTCTGAAACAAAGTAGCAAATGGGCCCTTACAGAAAATGAAAAGCAAAAACAATTTATAAAATTAATAAATATTGAGTATCCAACAACACTCGAAGATTTTTCCAGATCTAGAAAATAGGCAAACCAATCGTGTCATAACCATAGTAAAAAGCAATGCACATATAAAAATAGAGATTAAAGAAATAGCAGTAATACCAGTGCCATAGCTCTATTATTTGGACTATGTATATATATCTATATCTATCTATCTATCTATCTATCTATATATATATATAGATAGATAGATATAGATAGATATAGATATATATACAGTAAAATTCCCATTTAGTTCAGTAAGACCACATCATTTTATTTAACGTCACCTAAAAACACAGAGAAACTAAAAATCTCCAGCATCAAGTAGATGTTTCATTTTATTTCTTTCAGTTTTTTTTTTATTTATTTAATTTCATTGGAATCCATTCAATATACTGTACATATAATTAAAACATTTTGTTACTAAATTGTTTACATTAAACCGAACCCGTCATTAACTTTAAAATCTGTGAGAATAAACTTCTGACATGTTTTTAAAACCTTTCATTATTAAAAAGTCATCCTTGAGCTCCAGTCAGCGACTATGCCTAGGCTGAGATGATGCCATCAGTCTGCTGCAGGCAGGTGGAAGCATTTCCTCAGTCCCCTCCTCCCCAGTGATCAGACTGCAACATTGTAACTTTGTAATAAGGCACACAGTGAGAGGCTGCAGCAAGGGCTGATCCAGGGCCGGCCCTACCATGGGTCCCAGTGGGTCAATTGGACACAGGCAGCACTTTGAGAGGGGCAGCCTCTCCTTCTCTTCTATTTACTCAGCAAATTGACGACCAGGATTTTTTTCCTATCAGTTCTGCGTGTCATGATGACAACTGCCCCCCCGCCCCCCCCGGGCCTCTCCACCTGCCCCTATACTGCCCTAACCTGTTTATATACTACCCTAGACTGTGTATATACCATCCTAGCCTGTTCATATATTACCCTAGCCTGTCTATATACTACCCCAGCCCACCGCTTGTAATTGGATATAATGGTATGTCATATCATTTTGCATATAGACAAGGTGCTGTTGCATGTAAATCTGACTTCCTAATAAATTCATTAATCTATTTTAGTTTTAATTACCATTATATAAAAATGGATGTGGGGGCCTCTTGGTGGGCGTGATTTTTTTTTTGGGGGGGGCAGCATTTAATTTTTGGACCCAGGCAGCACAATGTCTTGGGCCAGCCATGGGCTGATCAGTTTCAAACATTTGTGAGCACAGCCAAGAACTGCACAGGTACCAGGATTTACATAATTGTGTCTTCTCTAAACTGACATCTCATTCTAGGAAGTAGACAGTGACCCTGAATGATGCCTGAACACAAGTGGCGCTGTCCTTCTGGAGAGAAAAGTAGATAAAAGAATTGTCAGGGGAAGTACTGTGATCTCTGTGAGAGGTAATAACCTGGAAGGGTTAACACACACTAAGTATGTATGTACTTAAAGCATATCTAAACTCAAAAGCAAAAATGTAATATATTTAAGCTTACTTGCACTTGAATATGGTGTCTGCATTTGTTTACTTTTTCCAGGCTTTATTTCTACCTTTATATTCACCTGGTGATCCTGCCTGTTACACACTTCCTTTCTGTCCTAGGGTGACAACGCTCGTTCACTGTACTGTGTCAGGACTCGTGTCCATAACACAGATGGGTGGGTTCTTGTAGATGGGCGGGGCTCTGTACAGGCATACCCCAATTTTAAGTACACAATGGGACCAGAGCATGTATGTAAAACGAAAAGGTACTTAAAGTGAAGCAATATTTTTTTCACTTCTAGGGTTTAGTGGGGGGTCTGGGGCTGTAGTGGGGGTGTCAGGCAGGAAAGATAAAGCAGGAAGCGCCACCTGAGTGTAGTATTAAAAACATACTGTTTAATCACAGGAGTAAAAACACTCACAGGAAGAAAATGTAAGATATGCAGTGGTGGCTGGTGAAATTTTAGGATGGGGGAGGGGCAGACCCTGCCCTTCTTTTATGACCCTTCCCAATTCTCATAAGCCCCACCCCTATAGATTCCACCCATTGTGTCAGGAGTATACAGCTCAGCATCACCAGATAGGGTATACAGCATCGCCAGATAGGGTATACAGCATCAGAAGATAGGGTATACAGCATCAACAGACAGGGTATATACAGCATCACCAGATAGGGGTATATACAGCATCACCAGATAGGGTATATACAGCATCACCAGATAGGGTATATACAGCTTCACCAGATAGGGCATACAGCATCGCCAGATAGGGTATACACCATCGACAGATAGGGTATACAGCATCGCCAGTAAGGGTATACAGCATCACCTGATAGGGTATACAGCATCTCCAGATAGGGTATACAGCATCAGCAGATAGGGTATAAACAGCATCACCAGATAGGGGTATATACAGCATCACCAGATAGGGGTATATACAGCTTTACCAGAGGGGTATATGCAGCTTCACCAGAGGGGTATATAGCATCCACCCCCCCTCGTGCTACGGGGCTCGCAGCACTGACAGCACCCCCCCTCGAGAGGGCAGTCAGGACCTCAAAGTCCTGCACTTACCCCATCTAGGAAGCGGGAGGTCGGGCAGCGGTGTCCAGCGAGCGGGAGCATGCTTGGCTTCGGCCGTGCATCCCCCTCCTCCTCCGAGAAAGGCATCCAATAGGATCGTCTGTCTTCTCCGTCAATCAGGAAACCGGTAACATACCCACGCATCCTGATTGGCGGAGAGGCGATTCAGTGTTAGAAAAGCAAATGTTCATTTACTTTTGTAACACACGTGAATAGGCTTGCAAGCACAATGCTCTGCGCTTCAAGCCACTCTATTTCGAAGCCTATTAGGCCTATGGCTCTAATCAGGTGCTTCAAAGAAACCCTCTGCGTGGTAATTCATGTGTCCGGCGTCCTGAAACGGGTCGGTTGCCTGAATTAGGGGGTGGCCGCGGCGGCTATGGATAGATTCATGCTATGCATGAATCTATCCATTTAGCGTAAAGGGAGTGGCTGGATAGAGGGGGCGGTGCCTGTGTACCCTTAATGGACGGGCTGCCCCTGAAAATAGGCTCATCTGATGCAAGGGGGGGCCGCTCCAATTCATCCCCCAAACAACGTGCTGCTCACAGAGGATACTGGTGCTGTGGAGAGGCTGGATGGTGTTCTGTGGCTGACAGGGAAGCTGGAAGTACCACCGTGGACCGCAGGGCGGATGTGATGTCACTGGAGGCAAGGAGGCAGCCAGGATACACACAGGAAGAGCACACTGGAACAGGGCAGGCTACGCGCTCAGAGCTTCAGCTCCTTCTAGTGCGGCTGCAAAATGTCTGTACAGTAAGTGTGAGGCACTTTTTTTTTTTTAAGATATTTTTATTGATTATACAGACATACAAACACAGAAACCAACAACCGTATTTCGGGCAACATACCCGATCAGCAAAGTATTGGCGGCTTATACATGGTTAATAAAAAAAACTTTCCCATTTATATTTTTGCAATAGATGGCATTTGGGTATATCTTTAAGTAAGCATACTTGAGTCCATTAAGTATACGACATAGCATATTGTTATTTATAACAAGTCAGATGGGCCAGTATTAATCTGGAGTAGAGGAAGTGGCGTTACCCCCTATGGTAAGACGGGACATAGCGTAAGGGGGCTGGCCAGCCACCCCCCCCAAATCTTGTGAAATCCTTTACTCCGTTTTCGGAGATCAAAGGTGATCTTATATAGGGGTATTGCTTCATTCACCAATTTCAACCACAGGTTTTTATTCAATATCTGTGAACTCTTCCACGTCAACAAGAGAGATTTCTTTGCGTAAAAGAATAGGATACGAAGGAGCCTCTTTGTCGAGGCAGACAGTGACAGGTCCCCAAAGATCCCCAAAAGGCAATTCTTGGGGTTAATAATATTAGGAAGGCCCAAGGCTATCGAGATGAAGGAGCCAATGTCTTTCCAGAAGTGCTGTACAATCGGACATGACCAGAAACAGTGCAGAAAATCTGCTTGTTGGCTGCAGCCTCTAAAACGTGTCTGTGGGCGATAAACCCATTTTATATAGTCTATGAGGGGTGAGATGGGACTGGTGGAAGACTTTAATTTGAATCACTCGGTCTCTAGAGGAGATTACCGAGGATTTGAAGGTGTCGGAGAATTCTGACCAATCCTCCTCTGTGAGTTGTATATCTAGATTAGTCCATTTAGTTTGGGCATTCCGGAATCTGGGGTTATTGTCCGCAGCTAAGGCCATGTAGTAAGTTGAAATTAGTTTAGTGGGGGCCGGGTCCCTGAGCAATTGTTCTAGGGGGGACATGTGGATTACATTATCTAGATTGCCAGTACCGTCACTCCCAGATATTTAAATGAGGAGACTACCTGTAACTCTGATCCCGCATATATCAAGGAAGTGGCCGCCTGGTCCAGAGGAAAGAGGATAGACTTTTCCCAATTCACCCTGAAGCCTGAGTAGTCCCCGAACGTGTTGATAAGGGTTAATACATTTTTAAGGGAGTCTTGAGGATCCGCCAAATATACCAAAGTGTCGTCAGCATAGAGTGATATGCGTTCTTCTATCGTCCCGACAGGGAGGCCTTTAATTTGGGAGGTGTTGCGGATTTGTATGGACAGGGGTTCCATAGCCAGAGCAAACAGTAAGGGGGATAAAGGGCAACCCTGTCTGGTTCCCCTGGTGATCGGAAATGCCTCCGTCACTGAGGAATTTACTCTAATATGAGCTGTTGGGGAGCTATATAAGAGCCTGATCCAAGCTATCATACGCGGACCGAACCCATATCTCCCCAAGATCTCGAATAAGTAGGGCCATTCCACACTATCAAATGCTTTTTTAGTGTCGAGTGACACAATTACCCTGGTAGGTGTACAGTCATGGGGGTATTGTAGATTATGAAATAATCTGCGTATATTCATTCTAGTGGATCTCCCTGGGATAAACCCCGCTTGATCACATCCTATCAATTTTCCAATTATTAGGTTAAGGCGATTGGCGAGCACTTTAGCGAGAATCTTAACGTCCACATTTATTAGGGATATGGGGCGGTATGAGTCGCAAAGTAATGGATCTTTTCTAGGTTTTAATAATAGAACGATTAATGCTTCCCGCATGGATGGTGGGAGGACACCCTGTTTCAGAGCCTCATTATAAGTATTAAGAAGGAGAGGACTGAGTAGTGAGGCAAACTTCTTATACCACTCAGCCGGGAAGCCATCCAAGCCTGGGGATTTATGATTCGGGAGTTGTGAGATCGCCATCTGCACTTCCTCTATTGTGATGGGGGCTTCAAGATCCCTCATTTCCTGATCTGTTAAGTGCGGCAGTGGGATTTGTGCAAGGTACTCAGTTAGTTGTGTATCTGAATATTGCGCCCTTGTAGTATATAAATCGTTGTAAAAGGACAGGAACGCTTCCACAATATCTTGCGGGGCGTCACTAATCCCTCCTTGTAAGGTAAGAATTCGGGGGATGGAGACAGGGTTATGATCTGGCCTAACTAGGTATGCTAAGAGCCGTCCGGCCTTATTACCATGTTCAAATATTTTTTGTGTTATATGTAACATACGTTTTTGAGTTAAATCTAGTAATTTGAGCTCATATTCTCTATGTTTAAGCTTCCACGAATCATGTCGTTGAGGGTCTGGGTGTGTGACATAATCTACCTCAGCTGCCACCATTGCCTCCTCCAATTCCCTGGTACATTGTACAGCATTCTTACGTAAGATACCTGTTGTAGACATAAAGGCACCCCGCAATACAGCCTTGGAGGCCTCCCACACAGTGGAGAGGTCTGTGGACCCCCTATTAACCCTCCAATAGTCCACAATTTCTCTCCCGCATGATCCCCGTACGATCTCGTCCTCCAGCCATTGCGATCCCATGCGCCACAGGATGGGTCCTTGCGTAGGCAGGAGGAGAAGATCCACCATCAGAGATGCATGATCAGACACCCCCCTGGGCAGATATGACACAGACGAAACCAACGGGAGAGCATCAGGAGTACCAAACGCTAGGTCAATACGTGACATAGTATGAAATGAATCAGAATGACATGAATACTGATAATCGGTGGGGTGTTTCCACCGCCAGACCTCAGTGAGGCCATAGACTTCAGCCCACTCCACAAAAGAGGGGCAAGACCTACCTCCTCCCCCCAAGCGGTCCATTAAAGGGTCAAGAACAGCATTAAAGTCTCCTATGTATAACACCGGTCCAGTGGATCTGGCAACAAGGAGGAGAGATAATCTGGAGAGAAGATCTGGGGAAAATGGGGGAGGTACATAGACATTGACCAGAGTAAAGGTCTTTCTGGCAATTTGCATAGTGAGTATAATAAAGCGACCGTCAGGGTCTGTCGTCACGGATACAATTTCAGCTGATAGTGATTTTGCCAGCAGAATGGAGACACCCCTAGAGTATGTAGTGTGGGTGGCATGGTATGAGGAAGCTACCCATGCTTTCTTTAGCGAGCGTACCCGCTCTTTGACTAGGTGCGTATCTTGGAGGCAGATAATGTGTGGTCTGTAACGCTTAAGGAAGGAGAAAATTAAGGACCGCTTGTGAGGAGAGTTTGCCCCCCTTACATTCCAAGAAATAATTTTTAGTGGATTAGCCATCTATAACATGTAAAACATTTCTTATACCGTAAAGGATAATACAGGACTCAACATCACAAAGAGCAATCCAGATTATATGATTTAGGTATACCCATATGCAGCAGAAAAAAGTCAAAAGTCTCGCCATTATAACGCAATAAAAGAGAGATAGTGGTTCAGCAACCAAAAACTCACTCGACCATAATAGGCCTATTAAATCCCCCCTCCCCCTCCCATCCCACCCTGCTCAACCATCCCCAACCTAGCGAGCTTGGATCCCGAACTGACCAAATGTTTAACCAAAAAAAAGAGAAAAAAACAATTAGAAGGCACTTCCCATGGCTTCGCCATGTAGTGGAATGGGGTCGGTGCGGTGTATATTTAGCTCCATTGAAATATAACCGAAGTTTCTGAAGGATAAAGGTAATGCATTGAATGACCCAGCAAGTCGTGGGCAGTGTTGGCTGAGCCTGCGGAGGCTCAAAAACAGGAGGATGGCAGAGGATGGCGAAGGATTGGTGCTAGGATGGACGGAGCTCTATTCCTATGCTGCCTTCTCCTTTCACATCCCGGACACGCCCGCAAGTGTGAGGCACTTTACGTACACTCGTGGGTATGTCAGTACTCGTGAGTGTATGTAAAGTGAGGGTACTTAAAGCGGGGTATGCCAGTAGTCCTCAGACCAATGTAACTGATGGAGAGTACAAAGGCAGAGAGCAGAGGAAGTTATCAGCTTACACGCACCAATGACTCCATAGCAAGCAATGCTATTGGGGGCACTGGTCAAGGGGGAGGAGCCAGGAGCGCCGGTGGGGGACCCGAGAAGAAGAGGAGGATCAGGACAAAATCACGGCACACTGCACGTAAGCATTATTATCAGGGCATTTTTTCAGAGGGAATGCAGTGGGGGGGGGCACAGTTCTGGCACCTTCAGCACTGAATGTATGTAATTCCAAGGAGTGCTGGGGTGTGCTGGAGTATCTATTGATGCTCGCTGCTGGAGGATCCATTGTTCCTGGAGGATATCTATTTTTGCATGGAGTCTATTGTTGCTGGCGGCTGGGGGGTCTATGGTTGCTGGAGGACATCTATTTTTGTGTGGCAGTCTATTGTTGCTGTGGAGGTCTGTTTTTACTGGTGGGGGATCTATTGTCGCTGGTTGGGCTTATGTTGCCAGGGGGTCAATTGTTGCTGGAAGGGATCTACTGTTGAGGGAGGGGTCTATTGTTGCTGACTGCTGGAAAGTCTATTAATGATGGGTTGGCTGCTAAGAAATCAGTTTTTGCTGCCGGTGTCTATTTTTGATGGGGTCCATTGTTGCTGGGAGGGGTCTATTGTCGTAGGGGAGATGTATTGTTGCTGGGGAGGGTCTATTACTGTTACTGATGGGGAATCCGTTATTGCTGGGTGGGGGCTTATGTTGCTGGGGGGTCAATTGTTGCTGGAAATGATCTACTGTTGGGGGCGGGGTCTATTGTTGCTGGCTTCGGGGGGGTTCTATTGTTGCTGGAGGGCATCTATTTTAGTGTGGCAGTCTATGGCTGTTGGGGAGGTCTGTTTTTACTGGTGGGGATCTATTGTCACTGGTTGGGCTTACGTTGCCAGGGGGTCAATTGCTGCTGGAAGGAATCTACTGTTGAGCTAGGGAATCTATTGTTGCTGGCTGCTGGAGAGTCTGTTGATGCTGGCCTGGCTGCTGAGAAATCAGCTTTTGCTGCCGGTGTCTATTTTATCGGGGGTCCACAAAATGATTCTTGGTTCTGTATTCTCTAAAAAGGGTGGTACAGAGAGGTGGGTAGGGGGTGGAACTAAAGGATGGTGCTCGGAGGTGGGTAAGGGGTGGAACTAAAGGATGGTACTCAGAGGTGGGTAGGGGGTGGAACTAAAGGATGGTGCTCAGAGGTGGGTAAGGGGTGGAACTAAAGGATGGTACTCGGAGGTGGGTATGGGGTGGAATTAAGGAATGGTGCTCGGAGGTGGGTAGGGGGCAGAGAAAATAAGTAACCCATAAGGGGGGGGGGTTCCTGCACCTATTATCTGAGAAAAAAAAGCTAAAAATTACTATTGTTATTATACAGGATTTATATAGCGCCAACAGTTTGCTCAGCACTTTACAAAATTAAGACAGACAGTACAGTTACAATACAAATAGGTACAAGAGGAATCAGAGGGCCCTGCTCGTTGACAGGTTTGTTATTATTATTTTTTTTTTTTTAAAGCCAAACCTTTAATATCACTAACTGGTAGATTTAATATGTCAAAAGAAAGCATCATCATTTGACCGCTTTCACACCAGAATGTTTTTCAGGCGCTTTTGCGCTAAAAATAGCGATTGAAAAGCACCTGAAAAACTCCCCTCAACACACCCCAGTGTGAAAGCCAGAGTGCTTTCACACTGGGGCGGTGCACTTGCGGGACGGTAAAAAAAAAGTCCTGCAAGCTGCATCTTTGCAGCGGTGTGGGAGCGGTGTATAAGGCCCCTGCCCATTGAAAACAATGGGGCAGCACTCCCGAAGCGCTGAACACAGATTCGGAAGCACCGCTAACCAGCACTTTTAACTCCTGTGTAACCCCTTGTAAGGGGGTTAAAAGCATACCGCCGCCACTTGAACGAGCAGTAGAGCGCCGCAAATTAGCAGTGTTTTACCGCTAACGCTCGGGCGGCCCTGGTGTGAAAGGGGTCTTAGAGTTTGCATACCCTTTAAAATGAATTATAGATCAATGACAGGTCCACTTTAAGGGAAACAAATACAAATAGCCAACAAAACCGGGTGGTCAGGTGGTGTGCCCTTGCTGTTTCTTTTCCGGCCAGTAAGCTGCAGTAGAACCCATATTAACCGCTGCAGGTCCCTCCAAAACAGCAGAAAGCACAGCTTCAAGGAAGGATCAAACTGCATTGCATGCAATGGCTAGTTGTCCGGAAGCCACAGGAGTAGCTAGGAAAGGATCAGCCAAGAAAGTGGTTCTGCTGTGAACAGATCGGTAAATCTCGCTATGACTGGAAAAGGATTTCAGCGGAAATAAACGGCTGAGCCCAATTATACTTCATTTTACACCTCACTTGTAAGAATGAGATTGTGCAGACTGTTTTCCTGTAAATCTGGAATTATTACACATGTAGCTCTGGCTGAGCGGGACCTTTATCAGGATAATGTATTGTGTGTACATTGTGTGAGATGATGCATGTAATAGGCCTGTATGATACATTAAACAGGAATATCTAAGTGGGTGCCGAGTATTCCATACAGCCAGGAATGTCGCCTTGCTGGTCACATGGTCCCTCATTGACTGCGCCATTCCAAAATCCTCCCAACATGCACTGAGAGCCCATTACAGATATAAAATGGACAATGCGGGTGTTGCTGGCTCTGTGGTTGGTCCGAAGAGCCCCAATATGAGTAAGGTTGCCACCAGTCCAGGGTTCACCTGGAGAGTCCAGGTTTTGAATCATGTGTCCGGATTTCAGTCCACCTGCATCCCGGACACATTATTCAGACAGGAATGTGGTTCGGAACAGGGCTTGACAAGAGGGTGAGGGAGCACTATGTGTGCAACAATACTATTCTCTTTGGAGTGCCCAAAGGTGTCCCAAGTCTGATACAATTCTATAGTGTAAGCTAAAAAAAATATATAACTGTGTGCCTCTAAAATATTCGGGTTTGGCTTGAAGGAAAGGTGGCAACCCTAAATATGGGTCAGGGAATAGAACAGATAATATTCAATAATAAATACTCAGGATGGGTATTTATAAAGATCTGTAAAAAACTGCTTTATATTTCAGAGCTCCTTAACCACTTGCCGACCGCCGATCGGCATCTGAGAGCGGCAAAGTGGTTCGTTCCCGCAAAACGCCGTCATACGACGGCGGCTGCGGGATCGAGCTTAGTGAGCGCGCACGCGCCGCTGGAGGCGCGCCCGCTCGCTCACTGTGTTCGGGGAGGGCTAGGGAGCGGGTGCGGTGGCTTCGATTGCCGCCGGCTACCCGCGATGGCCCCCCCGAGGGGAGGAACGGAGGTCCGTGTATGTAAACACGGACCTCCGCTCTGTGTGAAGGGGGAAGGGCTGTGATCACAGCCTTCCTGTATACGAAGGCTGTGACCACTTCCCTTCCCCAGCTAGGGCAGTCCCCCCACAGTTAGAACACGCCCAGGGAACACTGTTAACCCTTAGAGCGCCCGCTGCAGGTTAACCCCTTCACTGCCAATGGCATTTACACAGTAATCAGTGCATTTTTATAGCACTGATCGCTGTATAAATGCCAATGGTCCCAAAAAAGTGTCAAAATGGCCCGACATGCCCGCTGAAATATCGCAGTACCACTAAAAATCGCAGATCGCCGCCATTACTAGTAAAAAAAAAATGTTTTTTTTGATTTGTATTCTAGCAAAAAGTAAGAAATTTGTTTTTTTTTTCAAAATTGTCGCTCTTCTTTTGTTTATAGCGGCGATCAGAAATGACGCAGAGGTGATCAAATACCACCAAAAGAAAGCCCTGTTTGTGGGAAAAAAAGGACGCAAATTTCGTTTGGGTACAACGTCGCACGACCGCGCAATTTTCAGTTAAAGCGATGCAGTGCCGAATCGCAAAAAGGGCTCCGGTCCTAAAGCTGGAAATCCTTCCGGGGCTGAAGTGGTTAAGATCTGTTCACAAATCTGGCCAATTCCCTGTTCTCTGTGTTCTCTGTGTTGTTTATGTTCCCCATGTTGTCCTTGTTCTGGAGGGATCACTGGTGTCCACATTTACTAAAAAAGATATCAACAAGCTTGACATTGACATATTCTTCCTAGCAAATGTGGATACCAGTGATGATCCCTGTAGTGTGCAGTGTCTTTTTTTCTTGGCAATCCCTCCAGTTGGCTGGATTTACAAATACCCAATTCTCTGCAGACCTGAAAATTACAGAATCATAAATTCAGGTGTTTAGAAAAATCACAATTTGCAGAAAATGATGAGATTCACCGAATCCAGCCTAAGGGGAACACAGTCAACATGGGGAACACTGACAACTAGGAGAACACGGACAACAAAAAGAACACAGACAACATGAAGAACATGAACAACATAGAGAACATGGACAACAAGGAGAACACAGACATCACAGAGAACATGGATATTATGGAGGGCACAGACAACAGAGAATACAGTCATCAAAAGAAAACGGAGAACATGGACAACACAGAAAACGCAGACAACATGGAGAACACAGACATCACAGACAACATGGGGAGCACAGATAATACAGGGAACACAGACAACATGTAGAATACAGTCATGGAGAACATGGAGGACACAGACAACATGGGGAACACAGACAACATGTAGAATACAGTCATGGAGAACATGGAGAACACAGAAAACATGGGGAACACAGACAACATGTAGAATACAGTCATGAAGAACATGGAGAACATAGACAACATGGGGAACACAGACAACATGTAGAATACAGTCATGGAGAACATGGAGAACACAGACAACATGGGGAACATGGACTATACAAAGAACACAGACAACATGTAGAATACAGTCATGGAGAACACAGACAACATGGAGGACATGGACTATACAAAGAACACAGACAACATGTAGAATACAGTCATGGAGAACACAGACAACATGGAGGACATGGATTATACAAAGAACACAGACAACATGTAGAATACAGTCATGGAGAACACAGACAACATGGAGGACATGGACTATACAAAGAACACAGACAACATGTAGAATACAGTCATGGAGAACACAGACAACATGGAGGACATGGACAATACACAGAACACAGACAACATATAGAATACAGTCATGGAGAACACAGACAGCATTGAGGACATGGACAAAACAAAGAACACGGACAACATGTAGAATACAGTCATGGAGAACACAGACAACATGTAGAATACAGTCATGGAGAATACAGACAACATGTAGAATACAGTCATGGAGAACACAGACAACATGTAGAATACAGTCATGGAGAACATGGAGAACACAGACAACGTGAAGGACATGGACTATACAAAGAACACAGACAACATGTAGAATACAGTCATGGAGAACACAGACAACATGGAGGACATGGACAATACAAACAACACAGACAACATGTAGAATACAGTCACAGAGAACACAGACAACATGGAGGACATGGACAATACAAAGAATACAGACAACATGTAGAATACAGTCATGGAGAACACGGAGAACACAGACAACATGGAGGACATGGACTATACAAAGAACGCAGACAACATGTAGAATACAGTCATGGAGAACATGGAGAACACAGACAACATGGAGGACATGGAGTATACAAAGAACACAGACAACATGTAGAATACAGTCATGAAGAACACAGACAGCATGGAGGACATGGGCAATACACAGAACACAGACAACATGTAGAATGCAGTCATGGAGAACACAGACAACATGGAGGACATGGATTATACAAAGAACACTGACAACATGTAGAATACAGTCATGGAGAACACAGACAACATGGAGGACATGGACAATACACAGAACACAGACAACATATAGAATACAGTCATGGAGAACACAGACAGCATTGAGGACATGGACAAAACAAAGAACACGGACAACATGTAGAATACAGTCATGGAGAACACAGACAACATGTAGAATACAACACAAGAGGTACTGACATAAGATGTACAACAGGCACAAGAAACAAAACAGGTACAGGAGTTACGA
>BLSH010031610.1:220580-233038 GCA_018402905.1 Glandirana rugosa | reverse complement strand
TAACCACAACAGTAAACCAAAGATTAATTCTAAAACTAATTCTAACACTAACTGTAAACCTACCCCTAACAGTATCTCTACTAACCCTAAAACTAAACATTCCATGGCTTTATTTTCTAACATAACCATGTGATCCCAATATCAGTGCTGACCCCCCGTGATCAATATGTTGTTGGTCAAACCTAACACTAAAACTAGCCTTGACCGTTACCATAACACTAGACCAAGAACTAACACAAACACCAACATTAACGGTAAACTTATCCTTAACAGTAACCCTAACACCAACCCTAAAACTAATACTAACTGTAAACCTAGCACTTGATCCTGAATCTAACCCTAACACTAACTGTATGCCTAAGACTAATGCTAAAACTAACCTTAACACTATCTGTAAACCTAACCTTAACAGTATCCCAGATGCAAACACAAAGACTTACCCTTACAGTTGTTGTAAACCTAAGCACAGCAGTGAACCAAAGATTAATTCTAAAACTAATCCTAACACTAGCTGTAAACCATAACCCTAACACTATCCCTGACACTAACCCCATGACTAACCCTTAGGGCTGGTTTACACTTGCTTTGGCTTCAACACACATTAAAGCCCCCACTGCTTCAACAAGCTTAAAATGTGTTTTTGAGACGTTGGTGGTGCTTCGATGAGGCTTCGGGGGTGCTTCAATGAGGCTTTGGCGGTGCTTCGATGAGGCTTTGGTGTTGCTTTTTTGAAGCTTTGTTGAAGCTTGGCTGATGCCATGTGTGTTTGTTGATATCTGACACCTGCAATTTCTCCAAAACAAAGCAAAGTTAAAGCTGAGTTACAGCCTCTGAAAAGCCGCAGATGCTTCAAGCGAGCTTCAAACATACTTTGTCATAGACTTCTATGGAGGCGTTGAAGAGGCTTTGAAGCCTGGCTAAAGCTACATGGGGTATAATTTTTGACGCAAAGCTGAAGCAAAGCAAAGCCAACGCAAGGTGTAAACAGGGCTGTAAGCAACCATTTTATCTAGTGACAGGAGCTTTGACTGGCGTTAAGAGAGCTTTAACAAAGCCTGTCTGATGCCCTGTTTTGAAGCAAAGTGTAAACCAAAGACTAATTCTAAAACTAATCTTAACACTACTGTAAACCTAAACCTAACAATATTCCTAACAATGAGCCTAAAACTAACCCTTGCACTAACTGTAAACCTAACCCTAAATTAAAGACTATTTCTATGTTATACAGCTAATCCTAACACTAGCTGTAAACCTATCCCTAATACTAACCCTAATACTAAATATAAAGCTAACCCTAACAGCAAACCTAAAACAAATTCTATCCCTAGCTGTAAGGTTGCACCGATACCGGTATCGGTGCCGATACTAAGCATTTGCAGGAGCATCAGTACTTGTGCAAATACACCGATACTTAAAACCGATACCTATTGGCTCGGTTCTTTCAGCTGTCAGCGGGATTCTCCTGCTGACAACTGAAATGTACACAAAAGAATGCAGCAATTATCGGTTGTTAAGCAGTGGGGCCGCCGTGTCCGTAACAACTGATGACTCATTCATCTGTCAGCGGGCTTCCCCGCTGACAGATAAATGTGATTAAAACCAGGGGCAGCTGCTGCTAGGGCTCCCTGTAGGATCAGAGCACTCTCCTGCTGGATCTCCACCCAATCCCCAGTCTGCAGTGCAGCTGGATGTGTGGTATGAGGAAGGGAACCACGAGGCGGGTGCAACCGATGACCTGCATGGAAGTCCTGCTTGCCCTGATATCCACCTCCTCCCAGGCTGTCGGATTTATTGCGGGAGGACAGGCAGCAGCGCTGCTTTTCTTCAGCCAAGGTCACCTCCTCCCAGGTAATGGGAGAAGAACAAGCAGCAGGGGCGTAATGATAGGGTTTGTAGGGTTTGCGATTGCAACTGGGCCCCATGCTCCGGGGGGCCCGTGTGCCTCCCTTGTACACCTGGATAGGAGGGATGGCGGGGGCGGCATTTAGAGGAACCAATCTCCTCCATTTTCATCCTAATGGAGGAGATTGGTTCCTCTATATGCTGCCCCCGCTGCCCCTTCTATCCAGTTTACTTGTTTTTAGCTGTTCCCAGGGTCCCTGTGTGCTTTCCTGGTCCCCTCCACAGAGCTGCTGTCTTCCGCCCTCCTCTCTCCTGCCAGCTGCTGTAGAAGATTTGTCATGATGGAGAGATGGGAACGGGTCAGTAAATTTGTCATTTACCGGCTCCTTACTTTTCTGAATGGACAGAGTCAGTGATTGGTACCAATTGGTTCATTCATAACTGAAGCATAGAAAACTGTTTTTACTCCACTTCCGTTTCTGAATGAATGGGAGGCTCGGTGCACAGCTATTCCTGTCCATTCATCCTATGCAGCTGAGGCTACACAGATGGAGATTGAGAGCTGAGGTTTGTTTAGACCCCTGATATCTCATCAAAGCCACCCAACAGAGCTCCTAAAAAAATTGTAAACAAATATTAAAAATAAAATTGTAAAAGAAATAAAATGAAATGGTAAAAAAATAATAAAAATGAAAATAAAAATTAAAAACTACTGACACCAGTGAGGGAATTATCAGGATTACAAAGGTTGCAATTGCGACCGGGCCCTGGCATTTCACCAACATGGGGAGGCCTGAAGATGGCAGTAAGGGGGCCCGCAGCAGAACTTGTAAAAGGGTGCCACTGCAGGACTGTTATAAAGGGACCTGTGATGGGAGTAAAGGGCCCTAGGATCAGTGGGAAGAGGGAAGGGCCCTGGCCAGGGGTAAGGGGGGCCCTTCATAATTTCTTGCACCGGGGTCCTGAAGGCTCTAGTTACGCCTCTGACAGGCAGCATGTCGTACATAGATCTTCAGTAGTAGAGCAGTAGGTAGTACAGTGGAGAACTGGTGTGTGTGTGTGTGTGTGTGTGTGTGTGTGTGGGGGGGGGGGTTGGGCACAGTGAAGAACAGGTATGTAGGAGGTACAGTGGGGAAAAGGTTTGTGTGTATGGAGGGGGGTCATAGTGGGGAAAAGGGGTTAAGGGTGGCAGAGTTGGGGTGGGGTCAGTGGGGATCAGGTGCGTGGGTGGTACAGTATGGGGGGGGGGGCAGTGGGGAACAGGAGTGCAGGGGCTTTAATTACAAACAAAGCCATGTTAGTGACAGCTGCTAGCCAATGCCGCTTTTGTTAAACATTGTTGTTAAATACAATGAAATTTGATACAATATGTATTTAAATGTAAAACACGAAAACAATTTAAAGGAGCTTCCTTGACCCTCAAGGATTTATTTAAATGCCATTACGCTCCTAAAACCCACAAAACCACCCTTTATTTCACCTTCCCTATTCTTTACAATACATTTCACAGAAATGTTGAGGTTACACTTCTCTGTAAAGTCGGTGAAAATCACATTTTGGTGAAGGGAAACTTCTCTATTTCACTCATCAATGATCCTGATTTCTGGTGCTGAGCAGATAATTATTTTGTTTTCTAATTACTGTTATAACTGTAACTAACCAGGCCGGGTGCCAGTGACAGATCTGCCCTTATTGATTATTGATTAAATGTCCACATAGATTATTCTGGTACGATGGGTCAGTAACCAAGCAAAGAAGCAAGGATCAAGATGACAGCCCCAGATAACAATAAACATAAAATACAAGTGATCAATGGCAACTTGCATATTTTTCTTCTATATATGTCCAATTATAAGTAAAATTAGGAAAACATTAGTGGAATACAAGGAGAGGCTCTTTTGTATAAGAATATTTCTACAGCTGTGAATAAAAATGTTCCCTGTTATGTTCCTGAAGATGTCCCTGATGGTATCCTCAAATCTGTCCATATATCTGAAGACGTCCATGGAGGGGGCCCCAGATCTGTCTGCCCTAATATTACCAGATCGGTTGCCAGATCTGCTCATGGAGATGTCCCTGACGATATCCTTAGATTTGTCCCTGAATCTGTCCCTGGAGACATCCCTGGAGGGTTCCCCAAATCTGTCTCCTGAACTGTCCCAAGATCGTTTTCCAGATCAGTTCCAGGACGTGTCCTTAGATCTGTCCCTGGAAATGTCTTCAGAATTGTTCCTAGAATCATCCCTGAAAGTGTTTTTGGATCTACCGTCAAATCTGTCCCCTAATTTTTTCTTGGAGACATTCCTGGAGATGCCTTCAGATCTGTCCGTCAGAAATGTCAATGGATCTGTCCCCTGTACTGTCCCCAGATCTGTTCCTGCAGGTGTCCCCTGTTCACCTTCATCATAAAATCCCCTGTTGTGGAATGATGATGCCTAATCACGTCATCTAATTTTTGGCCGTGGTCAGATAGACATTTCTCAGCAGTTGGACACCCAACATACAGCTGGAAAACTTAAGCGTGGCAGCTTCTCTCCGGGCTGCGGGCAGCTGCTTTCTCGGTACCCATGCGTCCCCTCCCTCCTCCTCCTGGCAGCCAGTCTGATTGGATCTCCTTTTCTGCCAATCGGATGACGGGTCTTGACTTGCTTCCTGATTGGCCGGGAGGGGAATCAGTGTTACAATAGTGAATATTCATTCGCTATTGTCAGACACCTGGGTGGGCTTCAGGCGCAGTGCTCTGGGCCCCCGGGCCCACCCTTTTTTGAAGCCTATTAGGGCCTCTGGCTCTAATCACATGCTTCAAAAAAAATAAAAAACCCTGATTGGAATCCATGCGTTCTGGCGCCCTGCATGCAGATCAGGGGACAAATGAATGAGGGGGGGTGGCGCCCGTGGACCCCTAATGGTTCGGGATGCCGCTGCTCTTAGGCCTCATACACATCGGGCATTTGCCCAGCTCTTCTGAATGCCTTTTCTCCTGGCAGGAGAAAAGCAGCATAAAAAAAGCGCCTAAAGCCTCATTTTGCTAATGTGTTTAGGTGTGCCAAGCATTTGGTAATTCATTAATTTCATTGGCCAGAGCAGTAATTTATTCTGGCCATTGAAATTAATGAATGCTCAAATGCTAAACCTACTTAGCGTTCAGGCACGTTCACACACGTTTAGGTGCACTGGACATTTTTTTCTGCCGAAATGCTCCTCTCCTGAATACGCAAGTGATATATATATATATATATATATATATATATATATGTTTTGTTTTTTTTGCCTTTAAACGGCCATAGACACCTATGTGTTCATGGAAGGGTGTTTAAAGGCAGAGGAAAAAAGTCAAACACCCTTAAAAGTGGCATTTTTGCCCAGTGTGCATGAGGCCCTAAACATGGGGGCCCTTAACATGTACCTGTAGTTTGAAATTCTTGTATGTCCAATAAGAGTTCTAGACCAATGAACCAAGAGCCCCCAAACTTTGGTTGCTGTTCATTTAACAAGATAATATAAATCAGGGAATGCTGCTGCTTTGTTGCTCCTGAGCATTTTCATCTTTTCTTTCAGAATTTTTTTTTTTTTTTTTTTGATTCTGCCATTTTTAAGTCCTCCCAAGTAAATGCAATATCCAGGCTCAGAAGAAGGGGGAGACCTTTAAGCCCTTGAAATGTGTTTGCTGTTTTGTACTGTCTTGTTGAACGTTCCGTAATATGTAGGTTTTTGAAGTCCGCATACAACTGTCTGCCTCTCTTACCCATCACTTAACTAAACCATTCATATTTCTGTAATGTGATCACAATGCTTCTGTGTATTTCCATTTCCCACAAAGAGATGTAAATATTTTACATATAATACCAATTAAAGACGGCATAATTACACATTTTCATTAAATACCTGACAGTGAAAATCTTTTCTCTGTTCTTCACAAATCAAAGCAGCAATAAAAATTCTAATCTCGTCTAACTTACTTAAAGGGGACCTACTGGGAAACATTAAAGTAACTGCATATTAACATTTAGCCTGCGTGACACCATGAAAAGAAAAGGAAACCCTTCAAATCTGTGCTGGGTTCTATATTAAGGAGAACTCTGCATCTCTCCCATACTCTTTCACGTGTCTCTGCTGATGCAGAAGATCTTGGTGTCTGATTGCAGGAGCTTGTTCAGGTAGATCCCCCGATAGGACAGCTCTACTTTAATTTATCATCATTTAACATAGACGAGTTGCACATGCCGACCGCCCCATAGCATAGTTATTGCTGCAGGGCAGGCGCGCTACGCAGGATCACGTATATAGATCCTGCACTTCCGGGCATCGGGCACGTGTTGGCGGCGGCTCGCTCCTGCTGATTCTATACAGCGGATCCTGCGGCCCGATGTCCGCTGGCACCCACTGATCATTCTGTACACAGGCAGAACAACAGTCTGCCTATGTGAACAAGGCAGATTGCCATTCTGTCAGTACAGAAGGTACTGATCCTGTGTTCCTGTAAAGCAGGAAAAGCGATCCATGCCTTCCCGTAGTAAAAGCACCTCCCACATAGTTAGAAAACACATTTTAGGCACACAGTTAACCCTTTGATCACCCCTGATGTTAACCTCTTCCTTGCAAGTGTCATTAGTACAGTGACCGTGCATATTTTTAGCAGTGATCACTGTATTATTGTCACTGGTCCCCAAAAAAGTGTCAGTTAGGTGTCCAGTTTGTCCGCCACAATATCAAAGTCCCGTTATTAGTCACTGATCACCACCATTACTAGTAAAACATAAATAAATAAAAATTCCATAAATCTATCCCATAGTTTGTAGACACTATAACTTTTGCACAAACCAATCAATATATGCTTTTTGGGACTTTTTTTTACCAAAAAGATGTTGCAGAATACATATTGGCCTAAATTGATGAAGAAATTTGATTTTTTTTCCCCACATTTTTTATTGGATATGTTTAATAGCAGAAAGTAGAAAATATTGTCTTTTTTCAGAATTGTTGGTCTTTTTTTGTTTATAGCGCAAAAGATAAAAAATGCACAGGTGAACAAATACCAATAAAAGAAAGCTCTACTTGTGGGAAAAAAGGCAATAATTTTGTTTGGGTACAGTGTTGCACGACTGCACAATTGTCAGTTAATAACCACTTGCCGATCGTATCGCGTGGATATACGGCGGCAAAGTGGCTCTGCTGCGCAGAGCGATGTCTATAAATGGCAATCCGCGCATCCACAGTTGCGGGCGCACTCTCGTGCCCACCGCGCGCTCTGTGAGTGTGGCAGCAGGTCGGGCGGACTTGATGTAAGCCGGCGACCCGCGATCACCTACTACTGAGGAAGAAAGGGGAACCGTCAATGTAAACACAGCGGTTCCCCATTCTGAGAGGCGGCATGACAGTGATCTACTGATCCCTGTAATCAAGATCAATTAGATCTGTCATGCCCCTGCCAGCCCAACCCCTATACAGTTAGAACACACACAGGGAACACAGTTAACCCCTTGATCATCCCCTACAGGTTAACTCTTTCCCTGCTAATGACATTTACACAGTAAACAGTGGCTTTTTTTTTTTAGCTCTGATCGCTGTATAAATATCAATGATCCCAAAAAAAAGTGTCAAAAATGTCCGATCTGTCCGCGGCAATGTCGCAGTCCTGATAAAAATCGCAGATCGCCGCCATTACTAGTAAAAAAAATTGTGAAAACGCCATACATTAATTCTCATAGTTTGTAAACGTGGCAACTTTTGCGCAAACCAATCAATATCTGCCTATTGCGATTTATTTTACCAAAAATGTGTAGAAGAATAAATTTTGGCTTAAACTGATGAATACATTTATTATTTTATTTTTTTTTATATTTATTATAGCAAAAAGTAAAAAATATTTTTTTTTCAAAATTGTCGCTCTTTTTTTGCTTATAGCGCAACAAATAAAAATTGCAGAAGTGATCAAATACCACCAAAAGAAAGCTCCATTTGTGGGAAAAAAAGGACGTCAATTTTGTTTGGGTACAATGTTGCACGATCGCGCAATAGTTAGTTAAAGCAACGCAGTGCCGAATCTTAAAAAGTGCTCTGGTCAGGAAGGGGGGTAAATCCTTTTGGGGCTGAAGTGGTTAAAGTAACACAGTGCCTGGTCATGAAGGGGGGTAAATATTCCGAAGGTGAAATGGGTACATGTATTGATTCTTCATTATGAGAAATAGGAAAAGAGGAAACTGATTATAAAGGTTGTATATTGTTCTATATAAATGTTATATTTTGATCTCATTCTATGATCATTGTCTGTGATTTATAATGAGATGTGTAAACATAACCCTCTCATCTCATTCTACCGATGGCAAATATGTTTATTGTCCATTAAGTCCTTAAAATATATAAAAGCACCAAAGAAACAAATCTGGAACTTTTTGGGTACTGAAACTGATATACAACATACAGCAGAACTTTCTAAAACTGTTCTTATCATCATAGAAAAATATAAAATGACATAAAAAACAAAGGAAGGCCGATCTATGCTTCCACAGACAATAAAGAATGACAAGTGCTTATCAAACTTATACTTCCACATGAGTTACCCTCAATACTCCACCGTTCAGCATCATTAATATATTCCAGTGCCTAATGGTCCTTTCACTTTTTCTAATGCTGTTTTTTTTTCTTTCTTTTTTTAAATTTAAAGCAGACCTTCAGCTCTTTCTTTTATTAATTATTTATTTATTACAGATACTTACATTGTACATTCACATCTGTCCCTTCCCTCAAGGAGCTTACAATCTAGGGTCCCTAACTCACATTCCTACATACATATACTAGGGCCAATTTAGATAGGAGCCAAACAACCTACCAACATGTCTTTGGAGAGTGGGAGGAAACTGGAGTACCCGGAGGAAACTGATATTACCTGGGGTCCCTAAAACTATGTTGAGGGTTATATGAGGCATCAGCAGGTCCCTGGAAAAGACTTGCATTGTTAAATATGAACTTCTAATGTGAGGGAAAGTAGGAAATCTCTCATTGACTGCTCAAGGAAGACTCATGTATTATTCAAGATAATGGCCCCAGCAGTCAGAAATGGCAGAGACCTTCGGCTCCTTGTCAGCCAGTAATGGAGAAGATCAGACCTTCCATTTGTTAAGTGATAATTTATCTCACTCCTGTTCAATCCACCATACACACACCAACAACAGATACTCAACAAGTGCTACATTGGGCAAAGTTTACACATTTCAGTAGTTACCTTCTGTTATCTATGAGATATCATTATACTGCTTTTGTCTCCACCACTCCCATAATTGGTGAGATTTCTCTGCAGTAGTTTGCGTCTCTGCCCCTCCCACAATGATAATGACATTTCTCATAGTAATTTGTGTCTCTGCCCCTCCCACAATGGGGAGATTTCCTGCAGTAATTTGTGTCTCTGCCCCTCCCACAATGGGGAGATTTCCTGCAGTAGTTTGTGTCTCTGCCCCTCCCACAATGAGGAGATTTCCTGCAGTAGTTTGTGTCTCTACAATCTGATTGTGGATGTCCCTATCATACAATAGGAATAGATAAAATGTAAATCACAGTATCTTTATTCTGATCCTTGTTGGGATCTCTAAGAGCAGATGATGGGGATCACCGATGGGATCAGTCTAGGTCTCTACACTGAAATCTTTAGACTCTCCATAAAAATGAAGCAATAAAAAGAGAAATGAGATTTTATTGTTCCATTGTAAGACGATGAATCACATCCCCTCCAGCACAATACAGAAATCGCACAGCTGTCCAATAATAAGTGTAGGACGCCGAGCCGCCAGAGGAGAGCGCCGTACCTGAATCAGACCCGGCTTCCTGAGACGCTATTTGTGTCAATAAAACGTGAATAATTTGCGGGGTCTGGCACGGCGTCCCTCCGCCGCGTTCATCTTCTATAGTCACTTAATGCCATCTACAGATGAACAGACGCGTTTGTCAATATTTCAGATTTAACTCCGTTTCTCCCGTGTCGTCTCCTGGATCGCAACGCCGGGCTGGTCGGTAATGGAAGGGTTAAGGGTCGCTCAATAGACGCTGTGACCGGAGTCCCCTCCCCTCCCCCCCTCAAGGTGAATGACACAGCGACTTGGTTCAGTGATGAATGGACTCCATAAATTACTGGCAGCTCGTTATAGTGACAGCCGAGTCAGTATATATTCACCTAATGTACTCCAGAAGATATACTGCACCGTCTGCATAATTCCCACCAACACCGCAGGCCAAGTCAGCGCTCTGTACCTCCGTTCATGGTGGCGAGGAGCCGCGTGCACTGCGCATTAACCTAACGCAACTAGGAAGTGTGAAACGTATCCTTACTTTTTTATCAGGGGCTAAGAACTAGCATGCAGGTTGGGACTTCACTGGCTGCATGCTTAAAGTGTTACTAAACCTACAACAGTAAAATCAGTCTGTATATGCAGTAAATCATGCTTGTTATACTCGCTGTGGAACCTAAGGGGTTAATCCTCCGCATTGTGTAAAAAGGCTGTTTGATCCTGTCTTCTCTGATCATCCCCTTCTCCCACTATACCCCATCCATCTCCTGATAGAACAGAGGCTTGGGGACAAGCTGCACATGCTCAGTTTGGTGTGTATTGCTAGAGAGTGCTTTTTTTCTTCTTGGGAGGGTGCATTTGATCAGCACAGGGCCAAGCAGCCCTGTCCAGGCAGGGGTCCTTCAACCTCATACGACAGTCAGAGCAGAATGAAAACTCCTCATACAAGCTTTAACCAGACACTGATAGAAGTCACAAGACTGCTATATACTGCTGATGAGAAAAGGTATTTAGCAATTTATAGTTACTAAAATAATTGCATTTCCATGTTCTGTGTACTGTGGGAGACCAGATATAGTGAATGCAGGGTCCTGGGTTTAGTAATATTTTAAGGCCCCTTTCACAATTGTGCGACTTGTCCTGTGATTTGGGACTGCATGATTTCCAATGAGTTCCATTCATATCTGTGCAACTTCAAGTCACAGCAACTTCAAAGTAGTCCCTGCACTACTTTGGTCCGGCTTTTATGCGATTTGAGATCCCTAGACCTCAAGGTTACACAGGCATTGGTTAAAGTTGCAGCAAAACCGTGCGACTTTCAGGTCGCACAAGTGTGAACAAACAATTATATAACCATAACTTTCCTTTTAATCGATTTAGATTAATTTTTAATCGGATTTGATCAAACTGAGTCAGCCAAGGGGCAATTTCATTGATACTTTGTTAATGAATATGATCATATTTCGCTCTATTAGATTATGAGATTACATGGTGAAAACTAAGATGCGATCAATAAATTATGATCGCAAGTTATGATCACATTGTAACCAACGATCGGAATCCACTTTCCTTGTGTAGTATATCGAACCAAGGGGTTGTTGAATATGGATCAATTATTCCTACTGTAAGCGATCGATTGGAAAATAACTGATTATTTGCTGAAGATTGTATGGCGACCATAAGGTGGACCTTACCTGGTTTGAATCTTGGCTGGTTCAGCAGGAACTGGCCGAGATTTAAACCATTAATGGACAGGCTGAATGTACCAAGTTGATTGATCGATCAACTTGGGTATAAACCAGCCTGCCTGGGTTTACCTGCGATTATTGCTAGCAGCTGCTATAGCCGCTAGCAATAATCACTGTCTTCTCCCAGCGGGGACGTTGCTGTTCACCGCCATTACTAGTAAAAAATAACAAACTAAAAATAAATGAATAAATATACCCCATAGTTTGTAGACACTGTAACCTTTGCACAAACCAATCAATATACGCTTATTGGAATTTTTTTTTTACCAAAAATATGTAGCAGAATACATATTGGCCTAAATTTATGAAGAAATTAGATTTTTTACATTTTTTATTGGATGTGTTTTATAGCAGAAAGTAAAAAATATTGCTGTTTTTTTTTTTTTTTACAAAATTATTAGTCTGTTTTTGTTCATAGTGCAATAAATAAAAAGTGCAGCTGTGATCAAATACTGCCAAAGACAGCTTTCTTTGTGGGAAAAAAAGACATAAATGTTATTTCTTAAATGTGCTATTGTCAGTTAAAGTAACACAGTGCCGTATCGCAAAAAATGGCCTGCTCATAAAAGTATAACTAAAGGCAAACCTTTTTTTTAGTTTTGGACAGAGTGGAGAGGGATTAGGACACCTGTCAGCTTTTATTGCTGTCTCTGCCCCCGTTAAGGAGATTTACCCTCTCTATTTGTCCTGTTTACTATTATCATAGTCACCATCAGAATCCCCCAATACATTAGGGTCACCATCAGAATCCCCCAATGCATCAGTGTCCCACTCATTCTCCCCTCTTACATCAGGGTAACCATCAGATTCCCCCAAATACATCAGGGTCTCCATCAGTGTCCTCCCTTACATCAGTGCTCTCTTCATACCCCCCCCCTTGCATTAGTTTCCCCCTCATTCTCCCCCCCTACATCGGGCATTTAGAGGAATTGCCCCCGTCTCTGTCGTTATTTTCGACTGTCCACAGGATTAGGGAGAGGTGAGACAGGTTTTGATTTTTTTTCCAAACGGAAATCAATATGAAAATACTCGTCCGGTAAAAAACGCTATGCCGTGACACAATGAAATTGACTGTTATCGTGTAAATTCT
>BLSH010031610.1:159798-180670 GCA_018402905.1 Glandirana rugosa | reverse complement strand
AATGGCTCCTGGGCTGTGCCTGTGAGGGCTGTATGGGCAGAATGGGATGCCAATGGCTCCTGGACTGTGTCTATGAGGGCTATATGCCCAGAATGGGCTGGCAATGGCTCCTGGACTGTGTCTGTGAGGGCTGTATGGTCAGAATTGGATGCCAATGGCTCCTGGAGTGTGTCTGTGAGGGCTGTATGGTCAGAATGGGATGCCAATGGCTCCTGGAGTGTGTCTGTGAGGGCTGTATGGTCAGAATTGGATGCCAATAGCTCCTGGACTGTGCCTGTGAGGGTTGTATCGTCAGAATGGGCTGCCAATGGCTCCTGGACGGTGCCTGTGAGGGTTATATGCTCAGAACAGGCTGTCAGTGGTCCCTGTGAAGTGCTCTCAGCTTTAGTGAATTTGCATCACATCATCCCTTGCTGACACAGGCACACTCCTGGAGGCTGTCTTGGGTTTTGTTCAGGAGGTAATGATGAACCTCTTTGGCGAAAAAAAAAAAGCAGCATGCATTAAATGTTTGCGTGTCAAGGTGCGTTACAGCCTGTTCATTTTCAATTGGCTACCTAATGCAATACAATTCAATGCACAAAAACGTGTTTATTGAACCACAACATCATGGTGTGAGCCATCTCTTATTCTTTCATATACATTGCTGTATAATGCTAAATGAACAAATATTAACTCCTGCACTGGAGACACCTAGAGACGTTAAAGTAATATAGGTATTGCCCCCCAAGCAGACTCCACCTACAACTGAATTAACAGATTGGGGGGGACTGGTTCTTTTACAAATACAGTCGTTATATACAGTATCTCACAAAAGTGAGTACACCTCTCACATTTTTGTAAATATTTGATTATATTTTTCATGATACAACACTGAAGAAATTAAACTTTGCTACAATGTAAAGTAGTGAGTGTACAGCTTGTATAACAGTGTAAATTTGCTGTCCCCTGACCGCTGGCAACAAAAGTGAAAATGTCCAAATTGGGCCCAAAGTGTGAATCTTTTGTGTGGCCACCATTATTTTCCAGCACTGCCTTAAACCTCTTGGGCATGGAGTTCACCAGAGCTTCACAGGTTGTCACTGGAGTCCTCTTCCACTCCTCCATGGGGACATCATGGAGCTGGGGGATGTTTGAGGATGCCCCACAGATGCTCAATAGGGTTTAGGTCTGGAGACATGCTTGGCCAGTCCATCACCTTTAACCTCAGCTTCTTTAGCAAGGCAGTGGTTGTCTTGGAGGTGTGTTTGGGGTCGTTATCATGTTGGAATACTGCCCTGCGGCCCAGTCTCTGAAAGGAGGGAATCATGCTCTGCTCCAGTATGTCACAGTACATGTTGGCATTCATGGTTCCCTCAATGAACTGTAGCTCCCCAGTGCCGGCAGCCCCAGATCATGACACTCCCACCACCATGCTTGACTGTAGGCAAGACACACTTATCTTTGTACTCCTCACCTGGTTGCCGCTACACACGCTTGACACCATCTCAACCAAATACATTTATCTTGGTCTCATCAGACCACAGGACATGGTTTCAGTAATCCATGTCCTTAGTCTGCTTGTCTTCGGCAAACTGTTTGTGGGTTTTCTTGTGCATCATCTTTAGAAGAGGCTTCCTTCTGGTGCGACAGCCATGCAGACCAATTTGATGCAGTGTGCGGCGTATGGTCTGAGCACTGACAGGCTGACCCCCACCCCTTCAACCTCTGCAGCAATGCTGGCAGCACTCATACGTCTATTTCCCAAAGACAACCTCTAGATATGACGCTGAGCACGTGCACTCAACTTATTTGGTTGACCATGGTGAGGCCTGTTCTGAGTGGAACCTGTCCTGTTAAACTGCTGTATGGTCTTTGCCACTGTGCTGCAGCTCAGTTTCAGGGTCTTGGCAAACTCCTTATAGCCTAGGCCATCTTTATGTAGAGCAACAATTCTCTTTTTCAAATACTCAGAGAGTTCTTTGCCATGAGGTGCCATGTTTAACTACTAGTGACAAGTATGAGAGAGTGAGAGTGATAACGCCAAATTTAACACACCTGCTCCCCATTCACACCTGAGACTAACAAGTCACGCTGGAGAGGGAAAATGGCTAATTGGACCCGATTTGGACATTTTCACTTAGGGGTGTACTCACTTTTGTTTAGACATTAATGGCTGTGGGTGGAGTTATTTTGAGGGGACAGCAAATTTACACTGCTATACAAGCTGTGCACTCACTACGTTACATTGTAGCAAAGTGTCATCTCTTCAGTGTTGTCACATGAAAAGATAGAATAAAATATTTACAAAAAAGTGAGAGGTGTACTCGCTTTTGTGAGATACTGTACATATAATGGTCCTTTTACATATACAGTCAGATGTATTCACTACCTTATAAAAAGTTGTGTGTTATAAGTTAAGCCTCGTACACACGGTTCAATGGTCGTATGAACGACCGTTGTTTTCTAAATCGATCGTTAGTGTACGCGATTAGAACAGGCGACGTACGACGGTCATACAACGGAGTTGTATGAGCAAACTAGAAAACGTGGTAGTACCAACAAGCGGTTGTACAACTGTTGTATCGTGTGTACAGAGAAGTTGGTCCAACAAGTTGTACTATGCAAAACACGCATGCTCAGAAGTCAGGAACGAACGGACACTAATAACATGCACCTGAACTTTCTCTTTATACATTCATTACACGTCACTACGTTCGGCTTGGTCGCACGTTGGTTGTACGATCGTTTAGTGCATGTCAGCATGCAAGTTACATTATCCAACATGCGATTTGGTCCGTTCGGTCGTACGACCGTCGAACCGTGTATACGAGGCTTTAAGCTATACTCAGCATACATCACTAAGCAAATAGGGGGAAACGGGGGAAATGAGCTTGTATTAAGGTGCTGGTGGTCGTTAAGCATTACACTTTGCAGCTGTTTTTTAAATACTTAGTAAATGGTCATTGAATGATGAATATTGCTAACTTGCCTGGCAGCACTGGAGTTGTCTCAGTTCAAATCCTAACCACCACACTACCTGCCTGGAGTTCGCATGTTCTCCCTGTGTCTGCGTGGGTTTCCTCCGGTTGCTCCGCTTTCCTCCAAAGACATGCTGGCAGGTTAATTGGCTCCTGTCTAAATTGGCCCTAGTATAAGTATGTGAGATAGGGGCCTTAGATTGTAAGCGCCTTGAAGGCAGGGACTGATGTGAATTTACAATGTATATGGAAAGCACTGTGTAAATTGAAGCTGCTATATAAGTACCTGTAATAAATAAATAAATAAAAGATACATTTCTAAACTGAAGAACTGAAGCATATATAAAAGACACAAATTATTGCAGATCGATAATCATTAATAAATAGTTAAATGTATTTGTTAAATACAAGCAATATATAATGTGTACTTGAATTTCACCAGGTATCAGCCCCTTGCATTCTCTGTACAGCAGGGCGGGAGTGTGAAAGGAAGAAGAAGCACAAGGAGCCAATCAGTTCATGTGCAGATATGAATCATAATAATAGGAGGAGTGAGCAGAGTGACATGGAGATGAGCTCATCACTGTGCTGCTTCTCTTTTCAGTGTCCAATCACAGGCGGAGGCGGCACCAAGATCACCTGGGCTGATCAGACTGAGGACATCTAGTGGAAGAAAATAAGCACTGCAGGGTAAATCTCTGGATTGAAGATGAACACTGCGGCAAAAGCTGGTTTTGTTATTTTACCTTTCAATAGGCTAATTGTTTGTATTTTGTTATTTCAGGGTGGAGTTCTGCTTTAAAAGAAGTAACAAATAATGGGAGGTAGAAATGTATATTGCCATGGTTCTACTGTATTAAAAGCAGCGCTGGATTAAGAGCATCATAGGCCTGGTGCTGAGGAATTTGGTGGGGCCTTTTTATGGAAATAAAATAAAAATGCTAATTTTTTTTCGTTAAAACAAATGAAATATGCTGCTGCAATTTACATATCAATCATGTGTACACTGTATACAGAGCAGGGCTGGGCAGCATTAGTGACTCACTCACACCATTGGGCTGGACCTATCTTAAGGAAGGGGCCTGGAGCTGCAGCTCCAATAGCCCCTATGTTAATCCAGCCCTGATTAAAAGAGTGGGTCATGCTGGAATTGGGATGGGACTTGGCAATATGGCACAGCATTGTTGGAAAGTGTCACCCAGAGCTTGGCCAGGATAGTTCTAAATGCCAAACAGGACAGGAGCGAGACTCCACCTTTGTTTTAGGGAGCTCTAGTTTAGCTCGATGTGTAATAAAGAATTTCCAAATACCAATAAACTTGTCAGCACATGTTTTATAAACTTTTTTTGTATTTTCATGTATATGGATTCGGCCATAATGGTTACGCCATATGGACCCCCATCCTTCATTGCAAGTCTAAAAACAACAGAGTCTCTGAAGTCTCTAATGATGTGCCCCCCCCCCTCGCCCCCACCCCACGATGATCCCCGTAGCCAGAGACCATGTAAACTTTGTCTAAGCAGGGCAGGAAAAAAGTTCTATATAATGCGGGTTAATAATGTCATTTGATAATATTGATATGTGTCCGATTGCATCATAGGAAGGATAAATGTAAAGCAGTATTATACAAAAAACAAACATTTATTATATTGCAGTTTACCAATTCTTAGATGTGATGGCTGCATTGGTTTTCCTTTTTAGACCTTCTTTCTTCTATTTTCACGGGTGAGCCTGCCAGTAAGTGTGTTTTTTTTCTCTAAAACTGTCCTGCAGATGTAGCAGTTAGAGGCAGGGCCTGATTTCGATATTGTGAGGCCCGGGGCACTTCAGGTTCTGAAGGCCCCTTATACACAGAGTTGGTTTACATTTTTAATATCAGTCATACAATTTTAAAATATATGCCACAACATCATTCTGAGGTCATGCGTGCATGCACACACACAGTCATAGCGCTCTAGGTGCGATCTGCTTGAGCTGCCAAAATTTGTTTTTAAAAACAATACAATATACCAGTCCAGTGTAAAATCCTTCACAGGTGATGGCCGACAAAATATTACTTCCCAAGATACATTTAATAAAAGAAAGTCATTTTTTATTATTATGTATTTCATATTATTTTAATGTTGTTTATTTTTTTTTATTATTTTATATATTTTTATATTGTTTTATACTATTTTTGTATTTAGGGGGGGCCGGTCAGTTTCCCCTTTTGCCCCCTTAAAAATCTGGCACTTGTTAGAGGGTTAAGAGTAGATAAACCATTTACTAATGACAGGGGTGCTTAGAATGATCAACTTTTATTTATTTAGGTAAAATCTCAAATAGAACAAAATGTAACTTCTTAAAAGGTGTTAGTTGGAGTTTGGTTTGTTAGCGTATCCAAATCTACTAGTAGATCTAACAATTCCCTGTCTCTGTTGCTCCTTCATCCAGAGGAGGTGTGTTACTAGGCAGATCACCAGGTGAAAACAGAAGGAAAAAAGGCTAAAAAACGGAAAATGAATGCAGCCACCACATCTAATGATTGGTAAGCTACAATATATATTACATTTATTACATTTTTGGTTTTGGGTTTAAAGTGATAATAAAAGTTATTATTATTATTTTTTTAATAACGAACATGTTATACTTACCTGGTCTGTGCAGTGGCTTTGCACAGAGTGGCCCGATCCTCCTCTTCTCGGGTCCCACATCAGCATTCCTGGCTCCTCCCCCTTGAGCAGTGCCCAAAGAGAAAGCCACTTGCCCTGGGGGCACCGCTGTGTGCTCACTCCTGAGCTACAGCTCTATACGTCCATAAGACACATAGAGCCGCACCCGAGGCTCGGCTCCCCCCCCCCCCGTCCTCATTGGCTCACTGGCTGTGATTGACAGCAGTGGGAGCCAATGAGCTTTCTCAGTCAATGAGGAGGGAGAGTCCCCATACAGCCGAGGTTATCGTGAACATTGCTGGATCAGAGGGGGCTCTGGTAAGGATTGGGGGGAGCCGCTGCTCACAGGAGTTTTCTTTACATTAGGTAGAAAAAACTTTCAGGCCTAAGAACCACTCTAGGCTCGATTCACATCTATGCAGTTTGCTTTTGGTAATTTCTGCAGTGTTTTTTGCTGTGCATTTGGCGTTTTTGCACACATGAGTTTACCGCAAGTTTGCTGCGATTTGCATTTTTTATAATTTTTTTGGCCAGTTTGTTGTTGGGCAGACTAAAAAATGCAAAATGCAAATTGCATCAAAATCTCGGTAATATTGCTGCAAAAACGCACTACATGCTTTTCTGCAGCTTCTTTGTTGAAGTCCTTAGAACCACAAAAGCAAAAAAAACACCACAAAAATGCTCTCCAGATTCGTTCCGGATGCATTTCTACATGAATATTTTTAATGCAATTTTTATACATTTCCGGATGCGTTTCCAGATGCTTTTTTTCTTCTTTTTTCCATATTTTTTATTGTTTTGGGGTCTGGGGGATTTTTGATGCGTTTTAATGCCCTGGAACTGACCACACTGGTGTGAACTATGCCACTGGAAACCATATAACCTACTTTCCATGCATTTTTGAATGCAGAAAAAACGCACTGGCCTGCATGTGGTGTGAATTGGCTCTTAAAAATGTCCCTGATCCTATCCAAAAATGCAGTGGCTGAAAAAAAAGCATAGATGGGAATGTGTCCCATAGGAAACCATGTTTAATGAACTGTAGTGTGTTTCTACAAAAAGCACCCAAAAACGCATTGGTGTGACCCGAGCCTAAGGCTATATTCACACCTGAGGGATCGGTATTGTGGGCGGAATAACCACGATTCTGCCCGAGATGCCAGAATTGCGACAAAACACGGAATGCGTTTGCGATGCCATTAATTCCTAATGGCACCCCAAACATAGGGCGAATTTGCCGCGATTTTCGAGCGACAAATCGAGCTACAATTGCGGCAAAAATCGCAACCGCAAACGCTCCTGGCTCTGTGCCAATATTTGGCATATGAGCTTCTATGGAGTGTTTTTGGAGCGGAGGGAGGCCCATTCAAATGAACTAAAAAAGGCAAAAAAAGAGCTGCAGCAGCTGTTGCTGCAGATCGCTCAAGTGTGAATGGAACGTTAATGCAGCTTTAATGACAGGTCCAATTGAAAGCCTATATGTTCCAGAGCAGCTTCATCCAGATGCTAACCGCCCCAATCACATATACTGCGGCAGGGCGACCGCTCTGGGCAGAGTCACGTACGTGTACGTGATTCTGCACTTCTGGGTCTGGGGTGCGCACACGCGCTGCCCGCGACCCCTCGATGTCTGCCGGGACCCCCCGATCATTCGGGAGACAAGCAGAACAGCAATCTGCCTATGTAAACAAGGCAGATTGCTGTTCTGTGACAAGGGAAGGCTGTGATCTTGTCTTCCTGCTAAACAGAAACACGGATCACCGCCTTCCCACAGTACAAGCACCTTCCCCACAGTTAGAAAGCAGTCCATAGGGACACATTTAACCCTTTGATTGCCCCTGATGTTAACCCCTTCCCTGCCAGTGTCATTAGTACAGTGTCATCAGTATACTTTTGCCCCGGAAGAAGTCCGTTCAGACTAAATCGATCGGGCGGAAGTGCTGCTTTGAATCTCACCGCTGTATTTGTATGCTGTCTGATTGACTTTTATGGCGATATACTTCTGGACTTTTTGTAAGTGCAATAATTTTTAATAAATATACATGTTTTAAACAATATTACACTATTGCGATTTTCCTTCTGTATCCCGATTGCATGAATCAAACGGCAAATTCGGTGATTGGAGTTGGGACATCCATTATCAGGGGCTGAGTGGAGGCCTGGTGTCCACGCAAGCGTTTCCAGACCCTGCGTAACAGAGGGTCATGGAGCTCTGGTAAGGGCACATTTTGTATGGTGGAGGATTTCAACACAGAAGGATTGGTGTGGTGGAGGATTTTTTTCAAGGCACGGTTATTCACGTTGTCACCTGCACTTGGATTCATTTATTTGGACTGAGTTGGAATTTGATTTGCATATATTTTTGGACGTTATTTTCCACACAGTTTTTATAGGAATTTATGTTCACTGGTGTTTTTTATTTCCTTTGTTATACTTTTTCACATATGATTTTATATATGATTGAATTGTATCACTAATGTTTTTTGAGTGTATGACACAAGCGTGGATAAATTTGTATATAATTTGATATTCAGTGGTGAATCCCCACTTAGTACTCTTCAGCTGTGTCCGAGTTAGGATCTAGATCTACTGAAGGTTAGCGCAGTTCTTTTCACATAATATTTAATTAGTACAGTAACAGTGCATACTTTTTAGCACTGATCACCGTATTAGTGTCATTCGTCCTTAAAAAAATGTCAAAAGCGTCACTTAGTGTCCAATTTTTCCGCCGCAATGTCGCAGTCCTGTTATAAGTCGCTGATCACCTCCATTACTAAAAAAAACATTCCAAAAATATATCCCATGGTTTGTAGACACTATAACTTTTGCGCAAACCAATCAATATAACTGGGATTTTTTTTTTTTTTTACTAAAAACATGTAGAAGAATATATATTGGTGAAAAAATTCTATTTCTTACATGTTTTTATTGGATGTGTTTTATAGCAAAGTAAAAAGTATTTTTTTTTTAAATTGTCGTTTTTTTTGTTTATAGTGCAAAAAATAAAAACCGCAGAGGTGATCAAATACCACCAAAAAAAAGTTCTATTTGTAGGGAAAAAAAGGACATCAATCCTATTTGGGTACAGCGTTGCACAACCACGCAGTTGTCAGTTAAAATAACGCAGTGCCGTATCGCAAAAAAAAAAAAGCCTGGTCATTAAGGGGGTAAAACCTTCCAGGGCTGAAGTGGTTAAAAAGAGGTGAACCCACTGAAAAACATCTGTACAGCCACCATAGAGAGACCCCGAAGAGTTACATTGGCGCTCGGGCCTTGGCTGGTCTCATAGAAGCGATGTCCGGAGGAAGAACGCCACGAGAAGGGTGAGGCGGGGACATCGGGGGATTTGTGGCTCTCATCTTCCTCTTAAAGGATTATTTTGCTGCATAGTCTTTTGATGGTGGCACCCCCAGCCCCGGGAGTGACTTTGTATTACACGGTGATAAAAGCAAGGAAGAATTCAGAATTTTGATGTGATTTATTCCCCTGAAGGGCCGAGACTGAAGCGTTTTCTCTCGGCTTTGCTGGTCTTGATGTGCAGCGAAACATCTTGAAGCTTTCGCTGAAGTCTCTCTCTTTTGAAGATGTTCCGTTTCTGCGTGCGGGGAGAGGGGCGGCGGATGGGGAAATGGCGGCTGCGTCCGTAATACGTGATCTTATGCCATAATAAGTCATAAGAAGGTGACAGTCAGACCGCAGGGCTATCCCCACGTCTCAGCCTGACTTCGGGGGGGTTATTTACTAAATCTGCTGTAACTCTGCATAGAAACCAATCAGCTTCCAGGTTTTATTGTCAAAACCTAATTGAAGAAGCTGACGTTAGAAGCTGATTGGCTTCCAGATTCTGAGTGCACCGGTTTTAGTAAATCAACCCCATTGTGTAGGTTATTTATATACAAAGGAGCAGATCTATAGGTTGCTTTCCCCGAAAATTGCAGATTCGGCTCTGATAAGCACCAAACATCTGCAGCTTGCGGCTGAACTGAATTCAGTGCAAAAAATGCACGAAGAAAGCGCAGCATGCATAATTACATGTATGTGAATAGGGGTAATTACGCACATATAATTACCTTCACAGCTCTTTAAAGTCAGCAGGGGTCTATTTACATTGATAAATTATAACCAAGTACAGGGCTGGTCTATAATTCGGCAAAAATATCGCCACCAAAATCAAATAGAAAATCCTCAACTGCTGTGCACAGTAATTTAAAAAAGCAAAAAAAAAAAACAGTGTGGGGTTCCCCTTAATATTCCAATCAGATCCTTATCCAGGGACATATCCTAGGTGGCCAGGAAAGGGAGGGGAGCGAGCGTGAACCCCTTCCCCCCTTCGTGTACCGGACCAGGGTACACACCTTTCAAATGGTATTAAACCCAAAACCAAAACTGTATTATATTGCAGCTTACCAAACATTACTTGGCTTTTTTCCCTTCTGTTTTCACCGGGTGATCTGGCCAGTAACACACCTCCTGTATTAGTGAAACAGAACACTGGAGGAATGGACACAGGAGGCACAGCAGCATTGTCAGTCCGGGGGTGGGGGGGTCAGGGTACTGTTAGATGTATTAGCAATTTAGAACCACTAACAAATTAACCACTTCCTTACTGGGCACTTAAACCCCCCCTCCTGCCCAGACCAATTTTTGGCTTTCAGCGCTGTCGCATTTTGAATGAGAATTGCGCGTTCATGCGACGTTGTACCCAAACTAAATTTATATCATTTTTTTCCCCACAAATAGAGGTTTTTTTTGGTGGTATTTGATCCCCTCTGCGTCAATTCTGATCGCCTCTATAAACAAACAAAGAGAGATGATTTTGAAAAAAACCCAATATTTTTTCCTTTTTGCTATAATAAATATCCAAAAAAAAAATGAAAAAATAAAAATGTTTGAACAGTTTTGGCTGATTTATATTCTTCTACATATTTTTGGTAAAAAAAATTGCAATCGGCCTATATTGATTGGTTTGCGCAAAAGTTATCGCGTCTACAAACTATGGGAATTGATTTATGGCGTTTTTATTATTATTTTTTTTTTTTACTAGTAATGCCGGCGATCTGCGATTTTTATCGGGACTGCGATATCGGGGCGGTTATGTCAGACTTTTTTGACACTTTTTTGGGACCAATGACATTTATACAGCGATCAGAAATGTAAATATCCACTGATTACTGTATAAATGTCATTGGCAGGGAAGGGGTTAACCTGCAGGGGGCAGTGAAGGGGTTAACTATGTTCCCTGGGTGTGTTCTAACTGTGGGGGGATGGGCTGGTCGGGACATAACAGATCTAACTGATCCCAGTGACAGGGATCAGTAGATCTGGTATGTCCCCTTCAACAGAATGGAGAACCGCCGTGTTTACAACGTTCTGCAGGTCTGACAGGGGATTGCGGGTCTTGGGTGGACATCGAGCGCCCACATGGCCAGGACGTCCATGGACATCCACCCGGCATTTCAGATCCGCGCTGGAGCCGTACTTTGGCTATAGCGCGGATCTGGACGGGTTAAAGCCAAACTCCACCTCACATTTTATAATCAGTTACAACAAACAGTTTTTTCTTACTTTTGGGATAAAGGTTTTACATGAATAAATCAAAGCTGATCATTGTAATCACCCTTGGCAGTGTTAAGTGCTTTGTCTCATCCAGTTGCAGCTGGTGTTTGATAATTTGGGGGGGTGGGGGGGCCCGGCGGCAGAGAAACACCGACAATAACCACCCCCCCCCCCCGCGGGAGATGGACGGCCACCTTACCTCTGTCCTGCCCATCCCCTCCTTGAGCCGGGGAGTGCTGGATGGCTGAGCCGGATGGTGAGCCATCCCTGGAGTGGCGGCTGGTGGGTCCGTTGGTCTTTTCCTGCTCCTCCAACCGGCCGCGTGTCTCCCCTCTCCTCCTCCCCCTTGGCCAATAACATCTCTTCTCCTTTCAGCCAATCGGGAAACGAGTCTCATGACCCGCTTCCTGATTGGATGGGAGGAGGATCAGTGTGACAATAGAGAATATTCATTCGCTATTATCACACAACTGGGTGGGCTCGGAGCGCAGTGCTCTGCGCCATGAGCCCACACCTTTTTGAAGCCTATTAGAGCCTCTGGCTCTAATCATGTGCTTAAAAGAAAACACCCCCCCACTAGATCTATGCATCCGGCGCCCTGTATGTAGGGGGGAGGCAAAGGCTTCATTCCTTCATATGACGTACCTTGGATGGCAAGTGGTTAATATTGCTTTTTGTGCCCCCCTAGGCCTACATGAGTACCTAACTAGGATCTTAAACAGGAAGTAAACCCTGATGGGTTTTACTTCCTCTTCGTTGCTCTGAATTACCCTGCAATGTAAAAGCGTAATGGGCTAGTATGCATTGCATACTAGCCTATTATGTGACACTTACCTGCATTGGAAGCCTGTGCTGTCCCCACTCCAGGAAGCGTTCATCACCCTCTTCCTTCCGGGGCCGTGGACTCCAGCTATGGAATTTGCCAGAGCAGTGTGACGTCACTCCCACGCATGCGCACGGGAGCCACCAATCGCAGCACGATGTTGGTGAAGGAACGGCATGGAGGCTGTTTCTTCACTGCGCATGTGCCCGATGACATGGGGCACAGTACACTGCATATCTCCTAAACCGTGCTGGTTTAGGAGATATACAGGGAGCCTACAGGTAAGCCTTATTATAGGCTTACCTGTAGGTTAAAGTGGTTGTCATGAGTTTTCAACCACTTTAAAGCTGTATGAAAACAATTAAAAGTCAGCAGTTACAAATACTGTAGCTGCTGCGTCTAATAAAAGGACACTTACCTGTGCAAGGATCCAGCGCCACTCGGATCACCTAGGCGACCTGAGTGGAAGTGGGAAAGGATAACTGTCAAAGCCGGGTACCCCCCCTCCCAACAAAGATGTATTCAAAAGTGATAGAGGAGGGGGGAGAATGCGGAAAAGTACCCTTTCATCTCCTGCAGTGTGGGGGGAGGGGGGGATGCAAGGAAGCATTCTTTATTTCCATGGACTTCAGCTTTAAAAAAAAAATATAAAAAACGGGGGTCAGGGATGGCGGGTGGCAGCCTTGGACCATGAATGAATCCAGAGGTACAGATCATCAAAGGTCTCTGCTTTTCAGGACCTGAAACATGTAATGTGCCTTCTCCACGCGCACATCCAGCTGTAGATTTATTCATTATCTTGTTACACTTAAAGCACTTAAAATTAAATTATGTAAAATCATATTAAAAAGAATCTCATAAAAGTGTACATCTGTGAAATGATTTTGCAGCTTTCCCCATTATTAAATAACGGTGTGGAAAAAAAAAAAAGCTCTGTAATGAGGAGAAGAGAGGTTTGCGTTTCAGTAATGAAGAGCCCCCCATGGGGGCAACCTACAGGGGGCAGGAGGAGGTCACTATGTTGGGGGCATGGGGGTGGAGCCACGGATATATCTATATGGCACCTGTCTGATATCATTGGCTGTTGGAAATAGGGTGGCTGACCTGACATGAAAATAATTCTTTGATCCTCTGCAGAATTCGTACGTTTGCCCACTTACAAAGAAATGAAGGGTCTATTATTTTTATCATAGGTGTATTTTATATGATGGAGACAGAATATCAACCAAAAATCCACAAATAAAAACATACAATACAAATGTTATAAATTGAGTTGCAGTTCAGTGAGTAAAATAAGTATTTGATCCCCAAGCAACCAACCGTTGATCTCCGCTGAGCCGGCGGATGACAGGTCCGTCTCTGCTCACTGTGCAGGAAAGGACCTGTCAGATCCCTGCTGTTCTCTATGGGGAGATCGGATGAAAACGGATTCACCCGTCCACTGGATGGATGGTGGTGACGTATCACCCATACATCTATTTTAGTGGATCTTGATGGATCAGATGACAGACGGGTGTCAGCGGACACATCTCCGCTGACATGCGCCTGCCCATAGAGGACTATGGGTGGCCTGCTCAGATCCGCCGGTAAAATAGACAGGCGGATCCGAGCGTTCCTGAGAAAGGGGCCTAAGAAGGTGCTCCTAATGCCCCGTACACACGGGACGACGATCGCATTCAACAGGTCGTACTCACGACCGTTGTATGCGATATTGATCGTTCGTATGCGCGATTTGAACAGTCGAACATACAACGGTCGTACAAGGGAGTTGTATGAGCAGACTAGAAAACTTGGTCGTACCAACAAGCGGTCATACGACCGTTGTATCGTGTGTACAGAGCAGTTGGTACAACAAGTTGTATTGTGCAAAACACGCATGCTCAGAAGTCAGGAATGGCTGGATGCTAATTACATGCACCTGAATGTTCTTTCCCCAGCCGTACGATCGTGTAGTGCAGTCAGTATGCTACATACAACAGCCAACATACAATTCAACACGGTCGTACGTGCGATCGTCGTCCCGTGTGTACGAGGCTTAACAACAACTCATTATGCATATAAAAGACACCTGTCCACAGATTCTCTTTCTTCCATTCAAACCTCCCCATCATGGACAACACCAAAGAGCTGTCAAAGGACGTCATGGACAAGCTTGTAGACCTGCACAAGGCTGGAATTGGCTACAAGACCATCAGCAAGAAGCTTGGTGAGAAGGAGACAACTGTTGGAGCGATTATTCACAAATGAAAGAAATACAAAATAACCATCAATCGCCCTTGGTCTGGAGCTCCATGCAAGATTTCGCCTCATGGGGTAAGGATGGTCATGAGAAAAGTGAGGGATCAGCCCAGAACTACACAGGAGGAGCTTATGAATGATTTCAAGGTAGTTGGGACCACAGTCACCAAACACCATTGGTAACACAAAACGCTGCCATGGATTGAAATCTTGCAGCGCCAGCAAAGTCCCCCTCCTCTAGAAGGCACATGTACAGCCCATCTGAAGTTTGCCAATGAACATCTAAATGATTCAGAGAAGGGTTGGGAGAAAGTGCTGTGGTCAGATGAGACCAAAATTGAGGTCTTTGGCATTAACTCGACTCTCCGTTTTCAGAGGAAGAAAAATGCTGACTATGACCCTAAGGGCTCGTTCACACAGGACTAAATGTCTAACGCTATGCAAACACTCCTCTAGCTTTGGTATGGCATTAGTGTGGGCATCAGACAGGTGTCAATGGCGTTAGTATGGGGTGATTTAGAAGCGTTAACAACGCTCCCTAAACGCCCTATGCGCGGTTTCGTATCATTTGATGAGCATTGAAAATGCTCCACAATGGAAAGTGAGTAAATTTTAACGCACCACAACCGCACCAAAATCGCGCCAAAAACGCCTGCCAGAGCAGCAGAGAAACGTTACCATAGACTTGCATGGGAGGGGTTGAAAGGCTTCAAATGCCTCCTCGACATGAGCCTTTCATTTTGAAGCAACGTGACGCTAACACTTAGTGTGAACAGTACTATGTGCTGTCTATTGTATATTGTGCATAGGCATTTCAGGAGCATTTTTAAAGCCTCTCAAACGCCTGCTCTTAATGCCAGTGTGAACGAACCCTAATAACACCATCCAGTCAAGCACAGAGGTGAAAACATTATAATTTGGGGCTGTTTCTCTGCTAAAGGTACAGGCCAACTTTGCCGCATTGAGGGGCCAATGGGGGGCCATGTATTGTAAAATATTGGATGAGAACCTTCTTCCCTCAGCCAGAACACTGAGGATGGGTCGTGGATGGGTCTTCCAGCATGACAATGACCCAAAACATACTGCCAAGGCAACAAAGGAGTTGCTCAAGAAGAAGCACATTAACGTCATGAAGTGGCCTAGCCGGTCTGCAGACCTTAATCCTATAGAGAATTAATGGAGGGAGCTGAAACTTTGAGTTGGCAAGCGACAGCCAAGAATTTAGAGAAGATCTGTAAAGAAGAATGGACCAAAATCCCTCCTGAGATGTGCAAACCTGGTCACCAACCACAAGAAACGTCTGACCTCTGTGCTTGCCAACAAGGGTTTCTCCACCAAGTACTGAGTCATGTTCTGCTTGAGGATCAAATACTTATTTTACTCACTGAACCGTAACTCAATTTATAAAATTTGTATCATGTGTTTTTCTGGATTTTTGGTTGATATTCTGTCTCTATCATTAAAAATACACCTATGATAAAAATTATAGACCCTTTATTTCTTTGTAAGTGGGCAAACGTACAAAATCTGCAGGGGATCAAATCATTATTTTTTGTAGAAACTGTTGATCCACACTAGAGAGAAGTGATTTGAATATCGCCGCTTTAAAGTGGTTGTTAACCCATGACAACCACTTTAACCTACAGGTAAGCCTATAATAAGGGTTACCTGTAGGTGCCCTGCATATCTCCTAAACCTGCATGGTATGCAGTGTTCTGGATGTGCCAACGTCATTTCGTCACATGCACAGTGAAGATACAGCCTCCACGCCGTTTCTTCACTGAGATCGTGCTGTGACTGGTGGTTCCCAAGCGCATGCGTTGGAGTGACGTCACGCGACTCCGGCCAGTCACAGAGTTGGAGATCGCGGCCCCGGAAGGAAGAGGGGCTGAAGATGGACACTGCCAGCACAGGGGACAGCACTGGACGTTGCAGGCTTCGTTTGCAGGTAAGTGACACATAATGGGCTACTATGCGATGCATAGTAGCCCATTATGCTTCTACTTTACAGGGTGATGTAGAGGAAGTAAACCCCATCAGGGTTTACTTCCTCTTTAACTTGTTCCTTTACTCTTATCACTGCCTTTATTCTGTAACAAAAATATAAAACATAACACTTTTAGTTGAGAGAAAAAACATTGCCCTCTGGATGATCTCTGTAAATTATGGGCATTTTAACAAACTTTGTTGCAGAATCCTACCTTTTGTCATTCTGAGGAAATAGCTGTTTGTTTGTGTTCTTGGGCAGAGTGAATCTGTATTGGAGTGGTTTTGTAATTATCAATCAGCTGCTTCACTTGCAGGGCTCTAATTAGGAAAGTGGCAGGGTCTGCATCCCTTTAGACAGGATTTCCCTTTGGGAGTATCTCACCATAAATTACCCTTTTGTTGCAGGGGATGCTCAAAATCGAATTTGTATCTTAGTGCAGATGTCTGGGAAAACCAGTGAGCCAATCACACAAGGAGGAAATGACATACCTGGGGAGCGCTCTGTATACCATCTGTACATAGAACACCTCCAGGTGGCCATATTGCATTTTACAGAGAATTACAGAGCTGTAGATTGAAAAGGAAAGGTCATTTTTAATAACATTCAATTACAATATGACTTGCGTCACAATTGTATATGCTATATAATTTTTTTGCTATTTGCTAATTTTATTTCCCACAAAAGTGGAATTACCCTTTAAAGCTGACATTTAATCTGCTTATATGTTGCCTTGCCTGCTTACATAGTTGCTGTATGTGATCACTTATAAAAGAAGAGGGGGAAAAGTTTTTTTCTTTAATCTTTTTACAGAAATTCTTTGCCTTTCATTTCTATTTTAAACTGAATGGCTTATATATACTTTAAAGTTGAAGTTTAATCTGCCTATATTTTGCCTCTGGTCCCCCCCCCCCCCTCCGCATTAACATGCTAATGACATTTTTCATTACGTTCCTTATTGTACAGCCAAATATGATATCACTGGGCCTATGTGCTTCTCTGCGTAATGCTGGCAGGTCATCAGTGGTGGCAGGGGCCAACAGGGTGTTGTACAAAGCCTCCTGAAAACATCACAGCCCCCTCCTTCAGTACTACTCTCAAGAGCCCCCAGCTCTGATACAAGCAGTAGGCATGCACACAGGGTGTGCTGGGTGTGTCTGGGCACATCCTAATCCCCCTGTGCGGCGCAGATTGCCCTTGTTGCCCAAGCCCCCTCCCTTCATGTCCCCCCCCCCACCTGCAGTTCTGCTGGCTTCCCTCCTCTCCCGCAAAAGGATAGTTTCAGGATGGAGAGCAGAGGAAGGGACCAGTAAATATGTAATTTAGCAGCCCCTTCTTTTTCTAAATAAACACAATGAGTGATTGCTACTGATTACTCACTGTGTTCATTTACAGAGGAAGCATAGTAAACTGTGTTTACTATGCTTCAGTTTGTGAATGAACAGGAAGATGCTCAGCACAGAGCACTTTCCATTCATTCTCTGTCCAGTGCAGCTGAGGCTGAAGAGAAAGGGACTGATGTCTCTTTCTTTGTCCCAAAAGTGAGAGGGATTGAGCTTTGGGGTGCACGCCCTAATGCTATAGGCTGCACACACCTATGGGAGGAGTTAAATATAATAATGCCTTGATGGGTGGATTTCAGTCTGGAGAAGTGGGTGTTCCTAGGCAGGCTTTATTTGCATACAGACCACCCTAGGTCACACTCAGTGGCGGCCCATCCATTAGGGGTGCACAGGCGCCGCCCCCTCATCCATGTGTCCGGCCCTCAGATCTACATACAGGGTGCCATGGATTCCAATGGGGGGTGGATTTTTTTTTAAGCACGTGATTAGAGCCAGAGCACTATGCTCCGAGCCCACCCATTTGTGTAACAATAGCAAATAAATATTTGCTATTTTCACACTAAATCTTCCCCCGCCAATCAGGAAGTGGGTCCTGAGACCTGTTTCCCGATTGGCCAAAAGGAGAAACCATCCTATTGGCCTATGAGGAGGAAGTAGGAGGAGGGAGGAGATAAATGGCCGAGGAGACACATGGGAAGCCCGACTGAGTGAGCTGGGACATGGAGAAGACTGAGGGGGGATGCTGCACAGGGTGAGTGACCTGGCGATGGCGGCTGTGAGTATTGTGCGCGGTGCGGGCTGGAGCGTCAGGGGGGTTCATGGTCAAGCCTCACCCCCCGACCAATGGAGCACCAGCTGCCACTAGTCACACCCACATGTGATGTTGAGCCTCTATGATTAACAAAACAGAAATCCAATGAATGGAAGGAGCGGGTCAGGGACAGTCAGGCTGAGGAGAAATGGAAATAAGGCTAGCTCTATCTGACTTGCTGCAGCTTCCAATGCACACTGTGAGAAGCTCACAGTGTGCAATGAAATCAGAATATGCAATTTCAGTACAGGAGAGGAGCCGGTACAACTGTGCAAGACTGAAGGAGAGGCTGGAGTTCTGCTTTAATTTACAGATCTTCCTCCCTGCACCTATGGAGCTCAGTAATATATGATACAATAATTACTCACTCCATTGCTATGGGTTACAGCAGATCTATGAAACAATCCTGATCATTATCTGCATCCTTTCCCTCTTCCCGCAGCACACGCCATCGCTTAATTCAGCCGCTATAGACCCACCAGGATTCGCATTTCGGCGCATCACGTGGCTCACGTCTCCCGCACAGAATGAGACTTGGAGGGAGTCGGAGCTCCTCTGCAGGTGATTAAAGTGTAATGTCAGCCGCTATCTGCTGGGGGAGAGAACGCAGACACAAACAAGCTTCATGAAAGGAAAACTCCAGCTTTGCTTGGAAAAATCACTGATATCATCTGCAACTGCTACACTAGCCATTTAAGGTTACTAAAATCTTTTTTCCCACTTTAATCTGAAGCTCACAATGATGTTCAAAAGCTGCAAAAACAACCCTCAAATTTTCTCTTCCTTGCAACCATGGCAACTGTACTCGGTGTGTAATCTGGATTCTAGAGAATGCTCCTAGAGTTGGCGCTCTGCCTTCTCCCAGAAAAGGGTGGTTTGCAGGCGGCTGGTTGCGTGGAATATGCCGCCCACAGCACAAAGGTCTGGGCAGATACATTGAGGGAATAAAGTGTTTGATCCCCTGCTGATTTTGTACGTTTGCCCACTGACAAAGAAATGAGCAGCCTATAATTTTAATGGTCAGTTTATTTTAACAGCGAGAGAACAACAACAAAAATATCCAGAAAAACGCATTTCAAAAAAGTTCTAAATTGATTTGAATTTTAAGGCTGGGTTCACAATTTTTTTTTACCAAAGACATGTAGCAGAATACATTTTAGCATAAATTTATGACAACATTTGATCTTATTGAATTTCTTTTAAAACAGAAATGTTTTTTCAAATTTTTCGCTTATACCGCAAAATATAAAAAAACGCAGTGGTGATTAAGGTGGAGTTCCACCCAAAATGGAACTTCCGCTGGCTGGATCCCCCCCTCAGGTGTCACATTTGGCACCTTTCAGGGGGAGGGGGAAGAGGACACCTGTCCTTTTCCACACCTCCGGGAGCGCTGATGTCAGCAGCCCGGCTCCCTCCTCCCTCTACTACTGGCCGCCTGGGCAATAGCAGAGCGCAGCGGAGCCTCGCACATGCACAGGGAAGGTGCCCGGCGTGAAGCTGTAATGCTGCATGTCTGTGTTCCCTTACCCACAATGGACGCGGCTGCACCCGACCCCCGATCCGAAGATCGGCGGCAGGTGCAGACATCGCTGGACTCCAGGACAGGTGAGTGTCCTATTATTAAAAGTCAGCAGCTACTGTATGTGTAGCTACTGACGATTTAATTTTTTTTCCCTGGCGGACCTCCGCTTTAAATACCACCAAATACAAAGAAAGCTCTACTTGTGTGAACAAAATTATAAGAATTTTATTTGTGTACAGTGTAGCATGACCGCGCAATTCTCATTGAAAATGCGAGAGCACAGAAAGCTGAAATTTGGTCTGGGAAGGAAGGGGGTGAAAGTGCCCAGTATTGAAGTAGTTAAGAATAAGCGGGCAGGGGGGCGTGGCCAAGATGGAGACCTGAGCGGACGTCTTTCCCGGGAGCTCCGCTGTTCTTTTAGACCCTTTCGGTTATTTCCGACTCTATCCACTCCACAGGGGCTCCAGAGGGGGCTATATGCCCGGCAAAGCGCACAAGGCAGGTCGTGGACGGGGTAAGAAACTTCATTTCCCCCCCCTGCCTCCTGACGGTCCCCCGATCGGTGTGCACGGCGTGGTCACACGTGCTAAGGCCTGCTCGAATATGGCGTCGCAGACGGACCAGGGAGACCCTCCGCCACAGCCCGGCCTAGCGGATGTGCTGGCGGCTACCCCTTTACTTCAAAGAATGGGGCAGGTGCTGGACGGAACACGCGAAACGGCCCGTATATCGGGGGAGACCTCGGGGACACCTCACCTATCTCAGCCTTTATTGGCTTTCCCAGATTTTCTTGTCGCCTCGAGGGCCCTTTCTGCAGGCGAGTCCAGAGGTAGAACCGGTGCGGGGGGACGGGCGAATAAGAATTGATGAAGTTATGACCCGTGAAAGTGGGGGAAGGAAGGGTCTGGTTTAAAGTCGAAAGACACGAGAGCGTAAAAGTTACTCTTAACGCGCCAGTACGATGTGACATGTGTTTATTTT